>JARBWK010000007.1:25240514-25254573 GCA_030556195.1 Anolis apletophallus
GATCAGAGCGCCGGTCGAAGAGGCAGAACAGGGAGGGGCGTGCCTAAAGAGGAGGAAGGCAAGCGCTGCTTTCCTCCTCTTCAGGCACGGAGCCTCCCGTTCTTTCTCCACCGGCGCCCTGATGAGGGCGCCGGTGGAAGAGGCAGAACAGGGAGGGGCTGGCGTGACACTAGGAGGGAAGGAGAAGCCATGGAGGGCTTCCCTTGCTTGTTTTCCTCCCAAAGGGTCACGCCAGCCTCAGAAGAAATCGCCGCTTCTGAGGCTGGCGTGACACTTTAGGAGGAGGGACTGGGGCGGGGCTGGGGCGGGGCGGGGCTGCGGGCGGGGCGGGGTGGGGTGGGGCGGGGCAGAGCGGCCCCCAGGTCTTCAGTGACTGGAAGTCCGGCCCTAGGTCCAGTAGAAGTTGGACAGCACTGAGCTAGACTATTAACAGTAGGGAGCTCACTCTGCCCCCAGGGCTTGCTTTGAATGCATGCCTACTTGGTCAGTAGTGATTTAATGCAGTCAACCCCCAAGTAGCTGATGCAACTATCTTTAAGGTTGCATAGGTCAACAGCAAGCTAGACTATTAACAGTAAGGAGCTCACTCTGCCCCCAGGGCTTGCTTTGAATGCATGCCTACTTGGTCAGTAGTGATTTAATGCAGTCAACCCCCAAGTAGCAGATGCAACTATCTTTAAGGTTGCATAGGTCAACAGCAAGCTAGACTATTAACAGTAAGGAGCTCACTCTGCCCCCAGGGCTTGCTTTGAATGCATGCCTACTTGTTCAGTAATGATTTAATGCAGTCAACCCCCAAGTAGCAGATGCAACTATCTTTAATTTATTTATTTATTTATTTATTTATTTATTTTTTTTTTTCGCCGCCGACTCCCGGGGGCTCGCGGCGGCTCACAGAGCCAGTGGCACAACGCCACAGGTTAAAACATAAAAACAGTTAAAAACAGTTAAAACAATTAAACAGCAAAATGCAATATAACAATTGAGCAGCAGGAGATATCACAGCCCAGAGAGTATAGACGAGGCCTACTCGCCGAAGGCCTGCCTAAACAAATGAGTTTTGCAGGCCCGTCTAAATGGCAGCAGATCTCTCAGGGCTCTGGCTTCAGTCGGGAGGGCGTTCCATAGTGTGGGAGCTATAATAGAGAACGCCCCGGCGGGTCGATGTTAGATGTGCCGACTTTACAGATGGTACTACCAACAGGTTGGCCTCTTCGACCGAAGTGATCTCGCTGGGCAATATGGGGTGAGACGGTCCCTCAGATACGCTGGCCCCAGGCCGTGTATGGCCTTGAAGGTAAGAACCAGCACTTTGAAGGCGACCCGGTGCTCCATAGGCAGCCAGTGCAGATCCTGCAAAATTGGTGTTATACGGCATCCTGCTGGTGCCCCAGACAGGAGCCGGGCGGCAGTGTTCTGTACCAGCTTGAGCTTCCGGATCGACGACATAGGCAGGCCAACGTAAAGCGCGTTACAGTAGTCTAGCCTTGAGATGACCGTGGCTTGGATCACCGTGGCTAGGTCGCTCCGGGAGAGGTAGGGGCCAGCCTCCTTGCCTGGCGGAGGTGGAAAAAGCAGCCTTGCTGGCCATGGAGACCTGGGCCTCCATGGTCAGCTGGGAGTACAACTGGACACCCAGGCTCTTCACAGACGGCGCTGGATGCAGCGCCGCACCGTCCAGGGTCGGAAGCCGGGCACCCACCCGCCCGGGCCGCCCAGCCACAAGATCTCCGTCTTCGCCGGATTCACCATCAACCTACTGGCTCGCAGCCATCCAGTAACGGCTTCGAGGCAATGTTGAAATTATCGGGGCTGATTCCGCCTGCCCTCCAACCTCAGAATGAGCTGGGTGTCATCGGCGTACTGATGGCAGACCAGCCCATAACTCCGCACCAGCTGTGCAAGCGGCTGCATGTAGATGTTAAATAATAGAGGGGAGAGAATGGCCCCCCCTAATGGGGAGCCCTCGGAGACCTCCCCGCCCCTCCTCACACGCTGAGACCGCTGGCGGAGGAAGGAGGACAGCCATTTAAGGACAGTCCCTCACTCCGGCCATGGCCAGGCGGTGGATCAAAAGATTGTGGTCGACCGTGTCAAACGCTGCCGTGAGGTCCAATAACACGAGCAGCGCAGACCCGCCTTGGTCGAGCTGGCAGCGGAGTTGGTCTGTGATGGAGACCAGGACCATCTCCGTCCCATGCCCCGAACGGAAGCCGGACTGGAAGGGGTCAAGCCATGTTGCATCATCTAAGAAGGACTGCAGCTGCTCCATTACTGCCCTCTCAACTACCTTGCCCAGGTATGGAAGATTCGACACTGGGCGGTAGTTGGAGGGAACCGCAGGGTCCAATGATGGTTTCTTCAGTAATGGAGCCACCACCGCCTCTTTTAAGCACTCTGAAAGACTCCTTGCTCAAGGGAGCTGTTAATGACATTCAACCGAGGCCCACGTAACCCCTCCAGGCACGATCTAACAAGCCAGGAGGGGCACGGGTCGAGGGAGCAGGTGGTGGGGCGAGCCGCAGCCACTATCTTATCAACAGCATCTGCGTCCAGTGGCCGAAACCGGTCGATGGTGGGCCCGGCGGAGGGCCACGGAGTCTCGAGCTCTCTCACTGTATCAATTGTGGCCGGGAGGTCCCGGCGGAGGCTCAGTATCTTGTCTGCAAAAAAGCTCTGGAAAACACCGGCGGTAAGGGCCTGATCGCTGTTTTTTGGGACGGTAGGGACCGTCGTCAGAGATCGAATTACCTTAAAGAGTTGAGCCGGGCGTGAGCTAGCAGACGCTATCAAGGCAGAGAAGTATACTTTTTTGGCTGCATAGGTCAACAGCAAGCTAGACTGTTAACAGTAAAGAGCTCACTCTGCCCCCAGGGCTTGCTTTGAATGCATGCCTACTTGGTCAGTAGTGATTTAATGCAGTCAACCCCCAAGTAGCAGATGCAACTATCTTTAAGGTTGCATAGGTCAACAGCAAGCTAGACTATTAACAGTAGGGAGCTCACTCTGCCCCCAGGGCTTGCTTTGAATGCATGCCTACTTGGTCAGTAGTGATTTAATGCAGTCAACCCCCAAGTAGCAGATGCAACTATCTTTAAGGTTGCATAGGTCAACAGCAAGCTAGACTATTAACAGTAAGGAGCTCACTCTGCCCCCAGGGCTTGCTTTGAATGCATGCCTACTTGTTAAGAAGTGATTTAATGCAGTCAGCTCCCAAGTAGCAGATGCAACTATCTTTAAGGTTGCATAGGTCAACAGCAAGCTAGACTGTTAACAGTAAAGAGCTCACTCTGCCCCCAGGGCTTGCTTTGAATGCATGCCTACTAGGTCAGTAGTGATTTAATGCAGTCAACCCCCAAGTAGCAGATGCAACTATCTTTAAGGTTGCATAGGTCAACAGCAAGCTAGATTATTAACAGTAAGGAGCTCACTCTGCCCCCAGGTCTTGCTTTGAATGCATGCCTACTTGTTAAGAAGTGATTTAATGCAGTCAGCTACCAAGTAGCAGATGCAACTATCTTTAAGGTTGCATAGGTCAACAACAAGCTAGACTATTAACAGTAGGGAGCTCACTCTGCCCCCAGGGCTTGCTTTGAATGCTTGCCTACTTGGTCAGTAGTGATTTAATGCAGTCAACCGCCAAGTAGCAGATGCAACTATCTTTAAGGTTGCATAAGTCAACAGCAAGCTAGACTGTTAACAGTAAGGAGCTCACTCTGCCCCCAGGGCTTGCTTTGAATGTATGCCTACTTGGTCAGTAGTGATTTAATGCAGTCAACCCCCAAGTAGCAGATGCAAGTATCTTTAAGGTTGCATAGGTCAACAGCAAGCTAGACTATTAACAGTAGGGAGCTCACTCTGCCTCCAGGGCTTGCTTTGGACACATGACTTCTTCACAAGCTACTTGCAATAATTGGTAGGAATATAGCAACCCCTTAACATGGGGCCTTCTTTTTCTTTTGCATAAATTTATAGTATATTACTATTTTGTCAGTGCATCCAGATATTATCTCCATCTTTCCTCCTCTTTCTATTAGTGCATATGTCTTGTATCATAACATGTATACGTTAATTACTATTTATTATTATTAATTTTATTTAGTTATTTAATATTATTTATTTTGACCTTACCAAAAAGGCCACCAAGCCTAACACAAAATGGCTGCCATGGCCCCACCCCCAAGATGGCCACTGACCTCACCAAAATGGCAGCTGAGTCTCCACCCTTTGCAATGGTAGCCACCCTTTAAAGATGGTGGCAATGGCCCCGCCCACAAAATGGCCACCTCCATGGCCATGGCATGGCCATGAGGCCCTGAAGTGAAGAGGACGAGGGTGAGTAAGGGAATCCCACCCCAGGGCCCTTTTAAAAAGAAACTGAGGCTAGCAGTGGGAACCTCCAACCTTTCAGTGAGCAAGTTCAGCAGCTCAGTGGTTTAACCCACTCTGCCACGAGGAGGGGGACTTAAATTAATATTATGTTATAGGAAGGGGGGGCAATCAAAACAAAGCCCTCCAGGCCTGGCTCCCTATCCAGGGAAGCCAGGCAGAATTAAACTTAGAAATAACTAAATTTAGCAGAGGCCTACGAAGGGCAAGGGGCCAGTTCAGCCTGGAGGATGAACTCTGGGCCTCCCTCATGGCCTCTGCACAGACCTGGTGCTGGATGGGCTGCAAGGTGTTCCTCACTCAACGATGTCCTGATGCAGAATGAGGGAGAAGGGGCTGGCACCACACTATGCCAGCCCCTCCTCCTTTCCAGCAATTTCTGCAAAATTGACCAATCTCTTCTCCGAGGGGAGGAGACAAAATTGCTCCACCATCCAACAAGTTCATCCCATTTTGAGTTTGACCAGAGTTTTACGTGCATTCGTGTAATGCAAATAGAGACACAAAGTTTGAATTAATGTAAGGTAACAAATGCCCCCTTTTCCATGTTGATACTTTAAAAAAGAAACTTTCCAATGTAAACAAAACCTAGTGAAACATTTTCACTAACTTACCTATCTATGGCTCAACAATATGGGAGGTTTCTGATAACAGTCATACAGCCATTCCACCACTGTTTTCATTAGTTCTTAACCTTAAGGACATAGAATGGCATGGTGCAGAATGAAGATAGTGAACCATAGTACACTGTTCCCTCACTTATTGTGGGGGTTACGTTCCAGGACCACCCACGATAAGTGAAAAACCGCAAAGTAGGGATCCCCGCTCTCCTTCCCTCCTCACCTTCTTTACCTTCATCTTCCTCCTCCTCATTGGCACCTAGGTCTCTTTCCGCCACTTGAGCACTGCGATTGAGGAGGTGGCAGAGGTGTTTCGAGGCCCAAGCAGTGGCAAGAGGCCCTGTGGCAACCATGTGGAGGAAGAGGAAGGTAAAAAGGGGGAAAACGGGAAGGAGGATGAGCCAACCCCTCTCCCTCTTTACCTTGCTCTTCCTCATCGCTGTCTGGGCCTCCTGCTGCCGCGATGGAAGAAGCAGCAGAGGCAGCACGGGGCCCAAGCGCCAGCAAGAGGCCGCAGTGTATAGTGTTCTGTCTCTCTCTCTCTTTATATATATATATCGCAAAACAGCAAGTTCGTGGTAAGTGAACCGCAAAGTAGCGAGGGAACACTGTATCCTCTTATCATGTTGTGTGATTTGTGTGTTATTATGTTGTCCCAGGACTGCAGCAACAAATATTAGTTTTTGATAGAGATTAATAATAGATAATAAATAATAATTACAATTTTGAAAGTCTCAGGCTATGAGGAGGAGGAGGAGGAGGAAAACTAAAGAGAGGTAGGAAATGGGGAAGTAAGTAAATAGGCAGGTTGAGAGGAAGCAGCACAAACTATGCATGAAAGAAGACTTAGCTATTCATGGAAGATCCCTAAAGTAGGACAGAACTTAGATCTGACAGTTTTTCATGCTTGAGACTAATCTATCTGCTTAGAAGCACTGAACTTCCCCATTGCTTAAATGTTTTCTCTTTGACAAATTACATCTTTTTGAAAACTTCAGAGCTTAACCTCCCTTTGAAATCATGAGAAAAGGAACATCTCATGCATGGCTGAATTCCACATTATTTGCATGTTTGTATGCACTTAAATAAGCAAGAATAAATTTGATGCAAGAGAAAAATAATGCATATCATTGTTTTTACAGTTATTTTCTTTTGGTCTGATAATGTTTGTCTTAAGTTCATATGGCATTTAGAGTAGCCTGAGGAAAAATCAAATAGCGCTAAATTGAAAAGACAAATATGTATTTGTCTCCCCATTTTATCCTTTATCTGTTTTATCTCTAATAAAAGCTTCAGTATGGCTTTTTGCTCCAACTTTTCCATTTGAATATGAAATATTTTAAAAGATAAGAACAGAGCCCATCAAGTCCAGCAGTGTTTCCAACGTTGGTCAGCCTGATTCTGTCAACCTACACAACAAGGATATAATTAGAAATATTTATTTTGTTTGTATTTAGTATCAGGTCATCAAAAGAATAGAATTCCTTGGACTATATAGAACCCATGGCTTTTAAAGCTAGAAAATACTTTCTTTTTTAACGATTTACTACAAAAGCTAGATTTTTATAGGGCAATGGTAGGCAAGCTCTGGTCTTCCCAAGGACAATTTCCACCAGAATCTTTCAGGCACTGTCCACCTCACTGGCTAAATAAAACCCAAAATGACCAGAAGGCCACAATTAAATTCAGATGCTCAAGTACATAACTCCCAATAGGGAACAATAAGCAAAGTCACAAAAAACAGCTTTAGATTATGAGGACAAATAAGAACAAAATCACTGAAGTTCCTTGCTTAATTTACATCAAGAAAATGTCACCTCCTTGTATGACAGTTCTTTATTCATTCCTATTAGTGGAATAATATTTTATCTTTAATTCCTTTTTTATAATTACTTTTCCATTGAATAAGGAGAGTTTTGTGTTCTCCTTTCAGGAAACCCAGTAAACAAGCTAGATGAACAGAACTGACATATTATGTCAATATGTTGTAAGATGCAACCTGTTAGTCTAGGTCTACTCTAGCTATATACAGTTATGGGAACTATGTTTCTGCCATAATTATTTCCCATTGGTCTACCCAGCAGAAGTTACAAAATGATAACATTGACCTATTAGTCTCAGAATTTCATAGCATTGAGCCATGACAGTTAAAGTGGTGTCAAACTGTATTATTTCTACAGGGTAGATGCACTCTTTGGGATAAAGTGAAATACACATATAAATGAAATGAACATTTTATTTTTATCTCAAAAAGAATGAAATACTTCCAATGCCAAGAAAGGAGACAAACAGTATTTTCTTTGTTTGGGTGGCTGCTTGCATTGTGCAAATTGAACATAATAAGGCAACAATAGCTGTATAATCAACCATTATTAGAGTAATATCCACTCTATAAGAACCTGCCTAGTGATTGATTAAAAAAGAATTCAGAAATATTCTTTTGTTGTGACTTAATAAGAATTTTTGTGCAGAAGATACTGTGGTAAACTGCTTCATTCCTTCCACGCTGATTGATGCATGAAGCTATTTTAAAGTGGATAGAGAGAATATGGGAATTATAATCTGTATATCTGATTGAATGAGTTGGCCATTGAATGACACCCTGATTTTTTTGTAAACATGGAAGGTCATAATTGCTATTTTGATCAAATTTTTCTTACAGAAGTGTTTCATAATCTGTTAAAATAATCTAAGGACTTCATCAGATAGTCTTTGGACTCTGTGTCCATGTGCTTGGGAGTCCCACAGAGGCCATCACATGATGTGAAGTCACTTCCACTGGAACTCCATGGCTCTCTGTTTCCTAAGCACATGGAATCAGAGCCTAAAGACCATCTTCAGGACTTTGACTCTAAACTGGGGAAAGTGGGGAAAAGCAAGAACACAAGGAAATGCACAGAAAAGATGTAGAATGGCAGGCCATCCCAGAAGATGAGAAAGACAGTAGGGAACTGGTAAGATGGTTGTTTCATTTTTCCTCACTTTCTTCCACTTTCCCCCTACCTATCTGATGAAGTCCTTAGGCAATGTCTAGCTATATGGCACTTGTTCTTTACATGCTAAATCTAGAAGTTATATATTGTATTTCACTAAAACTAAGAAACCACTTTGCCCTGTTTTAGGGGCTCCAAGTATGGGCTGCATCTTATAATCAATGGTGACTTAGATTCATGGGTTTGGGGCCCCATAAATGGGAAAAAGTGAGTTTACTTCAGAAGAAGGAAAAGGAGGAAGGGTTCTATCCCTCGTGGCTCTGCTAACTCCCACCATTTTGTAGTCAGCTTCCACCAGATGGCTGTTTGCAGATCTGGTTGAGGTAACCCTGCCTCCTGCTTCCCCTGACTCCCCAGCACCCATAGCTCACAAACATAAACACACACACACACCTAAAAAGGAACATGATTACATTGTTGAAACAATCAGAGTGAATTCTAAAAATATATTCAAAGAAAATTGTTTTTTCAAAAACTGAAGCTTCCAAAAGTGAGGTGCATCTTGCAATCATTGGCATCACAGATCTGGTGAAATACTGTAGTTATGTCTTCAATATTTAGAGGATTAAATATCCTCTACATATATTTAAATATATTTAGGATTGTGCGCTGTCTTTGCACAATCCTAAATATACACTGGACCAACTATGTGTCTAATGTTGCTGTCCTTGAGCAAGCAGGGATCACCAGCATTGAGGCCATGCTATTGAGAACACAGCTGCACTGGGCAGGGCACATCTCTAGGATGGAGGACAACCACCTCCCAAAGATACTACTCTATGGTGAACTCGCCACGGGTCAGCGCAAGAGAGGCGCCCCCAAAAAGAGATATAAGGACTCCCTGAAACAACATCTCAGGCTCGGCCAGATTGATCACCAACAATGGTCTACCCTGGCCTCACATCGGGAGGCATGGAGAAGCACTATCCACAATGCTGCGGCCTCTTTCGAGAAGACACGCCGAATGGGTCTTGAAGAGAAACGACAACGCAGAAAGAACCGCAACTTGGAAACAACATTACCCAAGGAGACTTTCTGCTGTGCTTTCTGCAACCAAACTTGCCTATCTCAGATTGGCCTTTTTAGTCATCAACGCGCTTGTAAAAAGCGTGGGATGAGTCCTTCCTGAATCTTCGTTCGCGAAGTAATGCCGAGAGAGAGAGAGAGAGATTTAGAGGATTAGATGTGTTTTAAACCTATAGAGTTGCCTGTCCAACCATAATGGCACCTAATTTAATTTGGATAATCCATGATATCTTTATCGGTCAAAATGATACATGAATCAGTAACAGTTCAGAATTTGTAGAGTAATTAATTGCTCAACTTCTGCTCAGAGTTTCAAGACAACATTTCAGGTACAATACATGTCTGTCAGAGGAGAACCAGCTTATCCAATATGCAGTTGATGCTATCTGTCACAGTAATTAATCATGATTGTTGAAGACATTGTTAGCTTGACAGTGTTAACATACTTAAGTGACAAGCTATCACTTAAGTCTGAATCTCTAGTCCAGCTCCGATGTGAAAACAATGAACTAAAGATGTATTTCCCTTGGTGTAGCTAGTTTGTTTTCCTGCTCACTTTATTTATCTTTTCAGATCCCATCTTTTTCCCAAAATTGGAATGCAAAGCAACCTTCAGCTTCATGATGAAACATTACTTTTTATTCTACACCAAACATACTGAGTAGAATCCAAATTTAAGGGACAAAAGTAAAATTCCCTGACTTCTTCCTACAGCAGCCTTGACATAAGTATTTGAGAAAGGAAAGCAAATTATTGATGCAACCTATTGACATCTAAAGCTAATGCACATCTTCCCATTGTGTGGAGCTATAAAGAAGAAATACAAAGAATTTGTCTTGCTTGGGTTCTTAAGTGCTTGAATTTCTATTGAGGGTACATGTTCTCTGATTATGTATATTTTTTATTATTTATCGGAAAATGGTTATTATGTACTTTATAGTAATATAGTAATGAGTTCAAAATAGACTATTAAAATTAAGAATGTAACTGTGGAAGAATTACTTCCTTAAGCCATTATGTTTTGGTGAATAGCCAAATGGAAAATGTAGTGGTGTAGTGGGGACAGAGCTTGGAAACATTATTTTTGTACTACACCTCTCAGACATCCCTATGTTGTTTGGGGGATCCTGGAAGTTGCTGCTGTTTGTAGCAAAGAACAGAAAAGGAAGGCTCATGTATTAAAAAAATTGCTTTGACTGTATTCATTGTGAAATGTGCAAACATATGTATCTGAGTATATAATCATAAACATTTAATTTTTTCCCTAACACCTGATGAGCTCATTGGGGGGAAAATAAAGAAAAAGTTCATTTTGTGAAGCTGCTCCCTTTGCATTTGTTTTAATTTCTGTCAAGACAGAACATAAGCTTTGCCTTTTTTTTAAAGGACTGGAGTAGAGAGCTCTTAAGCATTTCTGACCACAAAGTTGTTCTCATTGCTTGTGGTTTGTATCCTGCAGCCAAGGACTAATTTTTCTAGATAAATTTAATCTTCTAATGACAAAAGTGTGTCCCTGTTCGTTCTCCTGGACTACTCAGCAGCATTCGATAACATCAACCATGGTATCCTTCTGGATCATCTTGCTGGGATGGGATTAGAAGGCACTGCTTTACAGTCGCTCTGTTCTCTACATGGGGATGCCTTTAAAGAGCACCCAGAAGCTTCAATTGGTTCAGAGATCAGCAGCCAGGTTACCAATAGGGAGAGAACAAGCTCCACTGGTTTCTAGTTTCCTACCAGATTAAATTTAAAGTGCTGGTTGTTACCTTTAAAGCTCTAAATTCGCGTGATCTCGGGTAGGGGTAATAGGGACGGTAGCCGTAGGCCTAATGAGAGAGGGCAGAGGAGCCGAAGAGAGGCTCGTCCCCCCTCTGACCTACGAGCTATCCCTAGGCACGCAGTTGGGGAGCCTCTTTCTACCTCTCCTCCAACTCTGATACTGGCCAACACCAGGTCAGTGCGTAACAAATCCGGGACCATCAGGGACCTCCTCTTGGAGAGGGAGGCCGACTTAGCCTGCCTCACGGAGACTTGGCTACAGGAGGGCGATGACGTCATCTTGCACGAACTAACATCTCCTGGGTTTGTGGCCAGTTATCAGACGAGGACAGAGGGGCGGGGGGGAGGGGTGGCCATTCTCAGTCGAGACAAATTCAATTCCAGGACGATCCCGACAGTGAACATCCCCGGGATGGAGTGTGCGGGCCTGGTGTGGGACCTTGGTGAGAGTGTAGCCTTCCTGCTGGTGTACCGTGCACCCAACGCACCGGCAGGAAGTCTGCCTAAGCTGCTGGAGGTGGTTGCGGAGTGGGCATTGAGGTTTCCTAAGCTTATTGTCTTGGGGCACTTCAATGTCCACGCCGACACCACCTCCCCGTCAACAGCAGCCATTTATATAGTTGAATGTTTTATATTATTTATCTGTATTGCTTAATTTACAGTTGTATTTTTGTGGCATTGAATTTTGACCTGTTTATGTTATGAGCCGCCTTGAGTCCCCATGGGAAGATGGGATGGGATATAAATAAAGTTTTACTTACTTACTTAACTATGTTAAAAGTTAATAAATTCATTATTTTGTTACAAGAGTTTTAAGATGTGGGTCAAAGCATCACTGTTGGGTTCAGTATAAACGTTTGAATTTAGTTCTCTGGCAGTTGCCATCAAATAGTTACATTGATTGTAATTTAATATATTCAGATAATGTGGGGCTGGAATGTATCCTTAAGGCAACATACATTTTTCATCAGCTGGCTTTATCCTGCTTCTTGTTTAGGAATGTATCTGGGCCAGTTGTCAAAAGTGAGCCTGGATATCTGACAAGAAACCTGCATGGTCAAGATATTAAAAAGTCGAAGTGAAATCTCAGGTGTAGTTTACAACCCATTACTATCCCTTTTGTTAATGCCACTGTTCCTTTACTAGAAAAAAAAAAATATAAACCACATCAGCAAACCATTTCTAGATTTACATAACATAATGGTTTATAACAAAAATCCCCAATCTCATTTGTTTCTTACCTGTTGTCGCAGCTCTGGTGATGTCTGGGACATTGTAATTCATCCCAGCATTAAAACTTTATTTTCCAAACATATTTATGGAATGTCAGCACCACTGGGAGTATTTGGAAAGGTTATTCATAATAGCTTACACTGCTGACCTTTATTTAAGACCGAAGTAAACAAGTTGGATCACAGGTTTGAATTCACTATTTGAATTCATCCACCCTACTCTCTCAAGCAGGTTCTTTTGATAGCAACTTACCCCAAAGATACATCCTGGAAATATTAGTGTAAATTAATTAGTGATTGTCTTGACACTGACATATGGCACACAATAGTCCTCCATTCCTCTCAGACTGGCTGGTATGTGACAGATGGCAGATCTGCATGTCCAGAGAACAATCTGTTTGCTTTTTATGAGTTGGAAATCCTCCATAATTAAAATGAAAATTATTGTAGCTGTCTGTCTGTAAAAACCCTGGGAAATAGTCCTTTGCCCGGAAGAACAGTTTTGTGAATTAATTGTCCTCATACATATCAAGAAAGAGCTGGGTCTCTACCAACATAAATGTAATCAATGTATAATCTACTCAGGGCCGGCCTTCCCCATTAAGCGACCTACGCGGTCGCGTATGGCGACGTTCCCGGAGAGGGGAGTGGCCACCTGGGAGGGGTGCCGCCCCGCCCCGCAGCCGTGTTGCCGCAGCCAGCCGGCGGCGCAGAGGAACGGGGGGGAGGGGACTCACGGGCGGGCTCACGGACCCGAGGAGGAGCAGGAGGGGGAGGCGCAGCGGGCGGCCCCCACGGAGATGCAGCGGCAGCAGCAGCAGCGCCCCCGGAAGGGCCCGGAGCCAGAGGCGCATCTTCCTGACGTCACTTCGTTGCCGCCTCTGCCAAGGAGGAAGGGGAGGAAGGCCTCGCCGACCGCGCGCTGCAAGGACGCCCGGAAGGAGAGACGCCGGAGGGAGGGAAGGAGGAAGAGGCCGCCGCACCTCCGCAGGGCTCCCTCCCTTCTGCGTCTCTCCTTCCGGGCGTCCTTGCAGCGGGGGTTGGCGTGGCCTTCCTCCCCTTCCTCCTCGGCAGAGGCGGTGACGAAGAGACATCAGGAAGATGCGCCTCTGGCTCCGGGCCTTTCCGGGGGCGCTGCTGCTACCGCTGCATCTCCATGGGGGCTGCCCTCGTGGCCTCCCCCCCTCCTGCTCCTCCTCGGGTCCGGGAGCCCACCCCGTGAGTCCCCTCTCCCCCCCGTTCCGCCGTGCCGGCGCTCAGGAGTCAGTGTGCATGCGCGGGGCGCAGCCGGGAGCCGCCCGGGCGCCAAAAAATGTTCGCTTACTCCCGGAGAGCTCGGACCGCCCCTGAATCTACTGTATGTTTTTGGTGTGGTTTTAAATAATATAGTTGTCTCATCATGTATTCTGTAAAAAAAGGTATATTTATTAAGTGGCCTGGAGGTCTCAGCTCTCACATAAATATTACCCAAAATATTTGACTGAAAGAATGAGTCTCCACTTTCAAAAAATACAATTGATTGGAAAAGCTGATTAACATCAGGAGACTTCACCAGAGTTGTAATGGATCCAGAGGGCCATCTAGTCCAAACTCTGCCAATGTGTCACGATGCACGGACTTGACCGGCCCCTTAATCACACACACAGAGACGGACTGAAGGCTAACTACTTTATTGAATATAGAAACAGTTCAAAAGGTAGATTGTCCATAAAAATAGCAAAAGCAAATCCAAAGGCAAAGGACAATCAATTGTCCAAAACAACTTGGTAAAGTATCCAAAAGACTTGGCAAGGCTCCACACAGCAATGCGGATTCAGGAACAAGGCAAGGTACAAGATGCAAAACAAGACTTGGTAAGCCACTAGCCGACCTAGCCCGTGGCCCAGCTTCGCTCACGTCTGCTCAGAAGAGACGTGGCCGAAGTACTGAGGATTCGTTCCCACGGATCCTATACTTAATCTTTCTGCCGAGGTCCCTGACACTCTAGGCCTCGTTGTCTCCAATCTCTGCTAATGGACCT
>JARBWK010000007.1:25254673-25292336 GCA_030556195.1 Anolis apletophallus
AGCTCCGATGTGAAAACAATGAACTAAAGATGTATTTCCTTGGTGTAGCTAGTTTGTTTTCCTGCTCACTTTATTTATCTTTTCAGATCCCATCTTTTTCCCCAAAATTGGAATGCAAAGCAACCTTCAGCTTCATGATGAAACATTACTTTTTATTCTACACCAAACATACTGAGTAGAATCCAAATTTAAGGGACAAAAGTAAAATCCCTGACTTCTTCCTACAGCAGCCTTGACATAAGTATTTGAGAAAGGAAAGCAAATTATTGATGCAACCTATTGACATCTAAAGCTAATGCACATCTTCCCATTGTGTGGAGCTATAAAGAAGAAATACAAAGAATTTGTCTTGCTGGGTTCTGGTGCTTGAATTTCTATTGAGGGTACATGTTCTCTGATTATGTATATTTTTTTATTATTTATCGGAAAATGGTTATTATGTACTTTATAGTAATATAGTAATGAGTTCAAAATAGACTATTAAAATTAAGAATGTAACTGTGGAAGAATTACTTCCTTAAGCCATTATGTTTTGGTGAATAGCCAAATGGAAATTGTAGTGTGTAGTGGGGACAGAGCTTGGAAACATTATTTTTGTACTACACCTCTCAGACATCCCCCTATGTTGTTTGGGGATCCTGGAAGTTGCTGCTGTTTGTAGCAAAGAACAGAAAAGGAAGGCTCGTGTATTTAAAAAAATGCTTTGACTGTATTCATTGTGAAATGTGCAAACATATGTATCTAGTATATAATCATAAACATTTAATTTTTCCCCTAACACCTGATGAGCTCATTGGGGGGAAAATAAAGAAAAAGTTCATTTTGTGAAGCTGCTCCTTTGCATTTGTTTTAATTTCTGTCAAGACAGAACATAAGCTTTGCCTTTTTTTAAAGGACTGGAGTAGAGAGCTCTTAAGCATTTCTGACCACAAAGTTGTTCTCATTGCTTGTGGTTTGTATCCTGCAGCCAAGGACTAATTTTTCTAGATAAATTTAATCTTCTAATGACAAAAGTGTGTCCCTGTTCGTTCTCCTGGACTACTCAGCAGCATTCGATAACATCAACCATGGTATCCTTCTGATCATCTTGCTGGGATGGGGATTAGAAGGCACTGCTTTACAGTCGCTCTGTTCTCTACATGGGGATGCCTTTAAAGAGCACCCAGAAGCTTCAATTGGTTCAGAGATCAGCAGCCAGGTTACCAATAGGGAGAGAACAAGCTCCACTGGTTTCTAGTTTCCTACCAGATTAAATTTAAAGTGCTGGTTGTTACCTTTAAAGCTCTAAATTCACGTGATCTCGGTAGGGGTAATAGGGATGGTAGCCGTAGGCCTAATGAGAGAGGGCAGAGGAGCCGAAGAGAGGCTCGTCCCCCTCTGACCTCTGAGCTATCCCTAGGCACGCAGTTGGGGAGCCTCTTTCTACCTCTCCTCCAACTCTGATACTGGCCAACACCAGGTCAGTGCGTAACAAATCCGGGACCATCAGGGACCTCCTCTTGGAGAGGGAGGCCGACTTAGCCTGCCTCATGGAGACTTGGCTACAGGAGGGCGATGACGTCATCTTGCACGAACTAACATCTCCTGGGTTTGTGGCCAGTTCTCAGCCGAGGTCAGGGGGGCGGGGGAGGGTGGCCATTCTCAGTCGAGACAAATTCAATTCCAGGACGATCCCGACAGTGAACATCCCGGGATGGAGTGTGCGGGCCTGGTGTGGGACCTTGGTGAGAGTGTAGCCTTCCTGCTGGTGTACCGTGCACCCAACGCACCGGCAGGAAGTCTGCCTAAGCTGCTGGAGGTGGTTGCGGAGTGGGCATTGAGGTTTCCTAAGCTTATTGTCTTGGGGCACTTCAATGTCCACGCCGACACCACCTCCCCGTCAACAGCAGCCATTTATATAGTTGAATGTTTTATATTATTTATCTGTATTGCTTAATTTACAGTTGTATTTTTGTGGCATTGAATTTTGACCTGTTTATGTTATGAGCCGCCTTGAGTCCCCATGGGAAGATGGGATGGGATATAAATAAAGTTTTACTTACTTACTTAACTATGTTAAAAGTTAATAAATTCATTATTTTGTTACAAGAGTTTTAAGATGTGGGTCAAAGCATCACTGTTGGGTTCAGTATAAACGTTTGAATTTAGTTCTCTGGCAGTTGCCATCAAATAGTTACATTGATTGTAATTTAATATATTCAGATAATGTGGGGCTGGAATGTATCCTTAAGGCAACATACATTTTTCATCAGCTGGCTTTATCCTGCTTCTTGTTTAGGAATGTATCTGGGCCAGTTGTCAAAAGTGAGCCTGGATATCTGACAAGAAACCTGCATGGTCAAGATATTAAAAAGTCGAAGTGAAATCTCAGGTGTAGTTTACAACCCATTACTATCCCTTTTGTTAATGCCACTGTTCCTTTACTAGAAAAAAATATAAACCACATCAGCAAACCATTTCTAGATTTACATAACATAATGGTTTATAACAAAAATCCCCAATCTCATTTGTTTCTTACCTGTTGTCGCAGCTCTGGTGATGTCTGGGACATTGTAATTCATCCCAGCATTAAAACTTTATTTTCCAAACATATTTATGGAATGTCAGTACCACTGGGAGTATTTGGAAAGGTTATTCATAATAGCTTACACTGCTGACCTTTATTTAAGACCGAAGTAAACAAGTTGGATCACAGGTTTGAATTCACTATTTGAATTCATCCACCCTACTCCTCCAAGCAGGTTCTTTTTGATAGCAACTTACCCCAAAGATACATCCTGGAAATATTAGTGTAAATTAATTAGTGATTGTCTTGACACTGACATATGGCACACAATAGTCCTCCATTCCTCTCAGACTGGCTGGTATGTGACAGATGGCAGATCTGCATGTCCAGAGAACAATCTGTTTGCTTTTTATGAGTTGGAAATCCTCCATAATTAAAATGAAAATTATTGTAGCTGTCTGTCTGTAAAAACCCTGGGAAATAGTCCTTTGCCCGGAAGAACAGTTTTTGTGAATTAATTGTCCTCATACATATCAAGAAAGAGCTGGGTCTCTACCAACATAAATGTAATCAATGTATAATCTACTCAGGGCCGGCCTTCCCCATTAGCGACCTCACGCGGTCGCGTATGGCGGCGTTCCGGAGAGGGGCGTGGCCACCTGGGAGGGGTGCCGCCCGCCCCGCAGCCGTGTTGCCGCAGCCAGCCGGCGGCGCAGAGGAACGGGGGGAGAGGGGACTCACGGGGCGGGCTCACGGACCCGAGGAGGAGCAGGAGGGGGGAGGCCGCAAGGGCGGCCCCCACGGAGATGCAGCGGCAGCAGCAGCAGCGCCCCCGGAAGGGCCCGGAGCCAGAGGCGCATCTTCCTGGCGTCACTTCGCTGCCGCCTCTGCCAAGGAGGAAGGGGAGGAAGGCCTCGCCGACCGCGCGCTGTAAGGACGCCCGGAAGGAGAGAGCCGCGGAGGGAGGGAAGGAGGAAGAGGCCGCCGCACCTCCGCAGGGCTCCCTCCCTTCGGCGTCTCTCCTTCCGGGCGTCCTTGCAGCGCGCGGTTGGCGTGGCCTTCCTCCCCTTCCTCCTCGGCAGAGGCGGTGACGAAGAGACATCAGGAAGATGCGCCTCTGGCTCCGGGCCCTTCCGGGGGCGCTGCTGCTGCCGCTGCGTCTCCGTGGGGGCTGCCCTCGTGGCCTCCCCCCTCCTCCTGCTCCTCCTCGGGTCCGGGAGCCCACCCCGTGAGTCCCCTCTCCCCCCCCCCCCGTTCCTCCGTGCCGGCGCGCTCAGGAGTCAGTGTGCATGCGCGGGCGCAGCCGGGAGCCGCCGGGGGCGCCAAAAAAATGTTCGCTTACTCCCCCCGGAGAGCTCGGACCACCCCTGAATCTACTGTATGTTTTTGGTGTGGTTTTAAATAATATAGTTGTCTCATCATGTATTCTGTAAAAAAAGGTATATTTATTAAGTGGCCTGGAGGTCTCAGCTCTCACATAAATATTACCCAAAATATTTGACTGAAAGAATGAGTCTCCACTTTCAAAAAATACAATTGATTGGAAAAGCTGATTAACATCAGGAGACTTCACCAGAGTTGTAATGGATCCAGAGGGCCATCTAGTCCAAACTCTGCCAATGTGTCACGATGCACGGACTTGACCGGCCCCTTAATCACACACACAGAGACGGACTGAAGGCTAACTACTTTATTGAATATAGAAACAGTTCAAAAGGTAGATTGTCCATAAAAATAGCAAAAGCAAATCCAAAGGCAAAGGACAATCAATTGTCCAAAACAACTTGGTAAAGTATCCAAAAGACTTGGCAAGGCTCCACACAGCAATGCGGATTCAGGAACAAGGCAAGGTACAAGATGCAAAACAAGACTTGGTAAGCCACTAGCCAACCTAGCCCCGTGGCCCAGCTTCGCTTCACGTCTGCTCAGAAGAGACGTGGCCGAAGTACTGAGGATTCGTTCCCACGGATCCTATACTTAATCTTTCTGCCGAGGTCCCCGACACTCTAGGCTTCGTTGTCTCCAATCTCTGCTAATGGACCTCGGCCTGTCTAGGCTATGGTACCAGCCCCTCCTGCTAGTCTCGATGTCCCATCTCCTATCGAATGTACGGCCTTGCCTCCCAACATCTGCTGCCCTATCTCCGTGAGAGCTCTCCTCCCTAGATTCTTCCCAGCCGCTCTCTTCCATGTTTTCACTCAAAGGATCCTGTGAACCTCTCCCCCCTGGCCGTTCATAAGTTTCGCTATCACTGCTTTCCATTTGCACCTGGTTATCTGTCTCGGCGTAAGGGTCAGGCCAACCTTCATCCCAAGCCAAGCTTTCTGTGGGAGAAGGAGGCCCAGTGATGGGAAACTCTCCTTCTGCTAACCCTTCTAAATCCTCTTCAGAATCCATCTCCGCTGCTGCAGGCCCCAATGCCAATGGGACCCCCGGTCCTGTCCCCTGCCCCCAGGCACAAACGAGAACTGCTGTGCTACACTATCCCCCCCCCTCAGGGCCCCTCCGAGGCCGCCCGCGAGGCTTGGGTTTGTCAGGGTACTTGCGGTGAAACCTCGCAACAATGTCCGGGGCGTGGACATCGCGAGCCGGCGTCCAGGAACGCTCTTCCGGACCAAAGCCTTTCCAGTCAATCAAATACTCCAGCTTCCGGTATCTGATGCATGCATCCAGGATGTCCTGTACCTCGAACTCCTCCTCACCGTCGCGCATCACAGGGGGAGGGGGCGGCTGCGTCATATCAGGCCGCACCCCTTCGCCGGGCGGAGCAAAGAACGGTGAAACACAGGGTGGATCTTCATGTCCGCTGGGAGTTGTAGTTTGAAAGCAACAGGCCCCACCTTCTCCAACACCTTGTAAGGACCCAGAAATCTCGCATCCAACTTGCGGCTAGGCCTCTGCGTAGGCAGGTTCTTGGTAGACAGCCAAACTTTGTCTCCCACTAGGATCTCAGGGCCCTCCTGGCGCCGCCGATCAGCCATCTGCTTGTAATCCGCTTTAGCCTGGTCCAATTGAGTACGTAGCAAGTCTTGGAGCGCAGTGAGCTCCCGAAGCCAATCTTCCGCTGCCTGCACTTCCCCAGACGGCTCTACCGGAGAGTAGAACCGAGGATGGTGTCCATAGTTAGCAAAGAAAGGAGTCTCTTTGATGGATTCCTGCGTCGCATTGTTGTAGGCAAACTCCGCCAATGACAACAGGGACGCCCAGTTGTTTTGCTGATAGTTGACATAACACCGCAGATACTGCTCCAAGGTGGCGTTAACCCTTTCGGTTTGCCCGTCGGTCTGGGGGTGATGGGCCGTGGACATCCGAACATCAATCCCCAGCAGCTTCTGGACAGCCTTCCAGAACTGGGAAGTGAATTGGGTGCCGCGGTCGGTCACCAAACCCTGTGGAAGTCCATGCAGCCGAAACACATGTTGCACAAACATATCAGCAGTCTCTTTGGCAGTAGGCACCCCCACACAGGGAATGAAGTGTCCCATCTTGGTGAAACAGTCCACCACGACCAGGATCGTGGTGAAACCCTTGGACTTGGGCAGGTCGGTGATGAAATCGGCCGAAATCATCTTCCAGGGAGCGGAAGGGGTCGGAAGCGGCTGGAGCAAACCGGCTGGCTTGCCCCCTGGTTCTTTGCCCTCTGGCACACAGGGCAAGAGCCCACATAGTCCTCCACATCCCTCCACACTTTAAGCCACCAAAAATCCCGTAGCACCAACTGTAGGGTCTTGAACAGCCCAAAGTGTCCGGCTTCCCGGCTATCATGGCAAAGTTTGAGAATGTCCTCCCGCTCGGGCCCAGGGGAAACATAGACAGAGTCGCGGTGGTAGAGCACCCCGTTCTTTACCTGGAAAGGGGCTTGCACCCCCTTGGTCAGCTGCTCTTGCACCCAAGTGTCGTCCTGTTGGCGCGCCTGGACCCGGTCACTCAGAGTTCTCTTGTCCCCGGGGGCCAGCGGGGCCACTGGAGGGTTCACAGGGGCCACCCGAGCAGCCGCAAAATTCTCCGCTTTCAGCAAACGCGTCTCGGAAAGCCCTTCTCCGCCACAAACATACTCCGGCTTCCGGGACAAAGCGTCGGCTTGCTTGGTCTGCTTGGGGGTCACATAGTGGAATGCGGAAATTGAATCTCTCAAAGAACAGGGACCATTTCTGTTGCCTCTGGTTCAACTTGCGCTGGGTCTTCAAATGCTCCAAATTCCGGTGGTCGGTGTGAACTTCCACCGGGAATTTGGCCCCTTCAAGCAGATGTCTCCACACTTCAAAGGCTACCTTGATGGCCAGGAGCTCCTTCTCCCAAATGGTATAGTTCTTTTCCGGAGCCGTCAGCTGCCGGGAGTAGTAGGCACAGGGCAACAAGTCCGTCCCCTGCGGCTGTAGCAGGATCTCTCCCACTGCCACATCCGAAGCATCACCTTGCACGATGAAAGGGGTGCGGGGGTTGGGGTGCTGCAGAAGCGGCTGAGTGGTGAACAGCTGCTTTAACTTGCGGAACCCCACGTCCGCCTCCGGTGTCCACCGGAACGGCACCTTTCCCCGCAGGCACTGGGTGATAGGATCAGCCCACTTGGCAAAGTCAAGAATGAACTTTCTGTAGTAGTTGGCAAAGCCCAGGAATCTTTGGATGTCTTTTTTGCCGGAGCCGTCCAGTCAGCCACAGCTTGGACCTTGGTGTCATCCATGGCAATGCCCGTAGGTGAGATACGATAGCCCAGAAAGTCCACCTCTCGCAGATCAAAAGCACATTTCTCCAGCTTGGCATAGAGCCCGTGGGCTCTGAGTCTCTGGAGCACTTCCTTGACATGGCGGTCATGGGTAGCCTGATCCGGAGAAAAAATCAGCAGGTCGTCCAGGTAGACTGCCAGATAACGATCCAACAGGTCTCGGAAAATGTCATTCATGAAATGTTGGAAACAGGCTGGGGCGTTGCACAAACCGAATCCCATCACCAGGTATTCAAAACTTCCCCACTTGGTCTGGAACGCCGTCTTCCATTTGTCGCCCTGACGAATCCGCACAAGATTGTAAGCACCCCTCAAGTCCAGTTTAGTGAACACCTTGGCTCCCCGCATCCGCTCCAACAGCTCGGGGATCAGGGGTAGGGGGTAGCGGTTCCGAATCGTGATCTTGTTGAGCTCTCGATAGTCATTGCAGAGCCGCAGCTCCCCCGACTTTTTCTTGACAAAAAGGATGGGCGCCCCGGCCGGGGACTGAGAAGGCCGAATGAAGCCCTTCCGCAGATTCTCATCCAGGAACTCCCGGAGAGCCTGTTGCTCTGGTTCCGAGAGAGGGTAGAGTCTCCCCCGCGGGATAGGGGCTCCAGGTTCCAATTCAATGGCACAATCATAGGGCCGGTGCGGAGGCAGACGTTCCGCCTCCTCGTTGAACACATCCCAAAATCCAGCATATTTCTTGGGCAGCGTGGCAACGTTTTCCACTTCATGAGCCTGGCAAGCCCGGGCTGTCATGCAGCGGCTCTGGCAATGGTCAGAAGAAAAAACTAACTGTCTCTTGGCCCAGGAGATCTGGGGATCATGAAGTGTGAGCCACACAATGCCCAGGACGATAGGGAAATCCGATAACTTGGTCAAAAGAAAGGAAATGTCCTCTTTGTGGGAGCTGGTCCACATCTTGGTAGGGGCTGTATATTGAGTCACAGCCCCTGCTTTCAGAGTTCTCCCATCAATAGTCTGTACACCCTTTGGCTCTTGGAGATCAAGAAATTGTAATCCGGCAGACTTGGCATAGTCTGCATCGATGAAGTTGTTGGTGGCCCCCGAGTCGATCATGGCATGGACCATCATCGGCCCCTTCTCTGGTGACCAGAGGCTGACCAGCACTAGGAACAAATGTCCAGCCTTGGGTTCGGGGGGAAGGTTAGCGACGTCGGCCGAGTGAGCGAACCCTCTTACACCTGGCCGGCCCCTTCCCCCGTCGCCTGGATTGCCTCCTCAGCCTCCGAGGCCCCTCCGAGGGCGGCTGAGGCCCGAGGAGTCTTTCCACGCGGCTTCTGGGGGCATTCTCTAGAAAAATGTCCAGCTCCTCCGCAATACCAACACAGATTTAGGCGTTGACGGCGTGCTTTTCCCGCCGGATCCACCTTGGGGCGCACAGTCCCAAGCTGCATGGGCTCCGGCTCATCCAAAGGTTGGGGAGCCGGGGCAAACTGTCGGGGCAGGAACTGGCCGGCCCCCGACTCCTTTCACGCCGCCGGCTTCTCCACTGCACCTTTATCCCAACGACCCCCGGTCCTGTCCCCTGCCCCCCAGGCACAAACGAGAACTGCTGTGCTACACAATGCAGGAATTAACAAGCATTCCTAATAAGTAGTATTGAACTCTCTTTAACTATCACCAAATGGAGTATTATTTTTCTTGTATTATTGTCAAGATTTGTGATGAAAAGAAAGTATGTCATAAATCATATCCAGGTATTAATTATAGAGTCAGAATGACAAAACAAATTTCAGAGGCTGATGAAACTAGAGTGCAATGTCTGATGTCAGATGAAACCATGGTACAATGTTGGGGCACAATGGATGATGCAATACAATATGTGATTGCTCAGATCTTGGATAAAAGTGAGACAGCTAGCATAATAACTGTGGATGAATGTTTATACTGGTGTTGCTTATCATTACGAATAAAGAAGAGAGTGCTACATGAGAGAATTGCTGTGAAGATTGCGAGAGAAGAAAGTGACAATATTTGTTTTGTTTTGGGGGGATTTTTGGCACAGAGCTTTGTGTGTATGTATTGCTGAAAAGCCTTCCTGATTGCGGAAAGAAACCTTTGCTGTACTTGTCTGTGTTTTCTGTTCTAATCAGACAGGAACTACCAGATTACTAGGATAGTTAGAGAAATTCCATTGCTCATAGATTGAACATAACATTCCTAATAATTATTTCATTAACGATCTCATTCATTAGCAAAGATAGATTGACCAAGCTAGAGCTAGCTAGCTAGCTAGTTAGAGAGGATATTTTTATTTAAATAATCCCCATTGCTAACATTTAATCTAAACAGTGAGTTTCAGATTCAGTGACCATAGCAACACCATGTTCATCATGTCAAAATCCAGATAATGATCATAGATTGCTCAAGCTTCCACAGGATGAGAAAAAAAATAATAAGCAAAGGTATTCCTCTAAGCTTGGTCAACTGCCAGAGTTGTCAAGCTGAGTAATCAAGAGGCTGGGAGGATTTGACCATGCACAAAACACAACCTTTGCAGAAAATAGTAATGTTTTCTGGACAAGCAGTAGTCAAGATAGCCAACATTCACATGTTGGGTGACCATTTTCTCAGTGGAATGTTTTGGGACATTTTTTTTGCTGATGTGAGAAGGTGTAATTGTTACATATACAGTGTTCCCTCGCTACTTTGTGGTTCACTTAACGCAGATTCGCTGTTTCGCAGATTTTAAAAAAATCTCCCGGCATTACTTCACGAACGAAGATTCTTAGGAAGGACTCATCCCACGCTTTTTACAAGCGCGTTGTTGACTAAAAAGGCCAATCTGAGATAGGCAAGTTTGGTTGCAGAAAGCACAGCAGAAACTCTCCTTGGGTGATGTTGTTTCCAAGTTGCAGTTCTTTCTGCGTTGTTGTTTCTCCTCGAGACCCATTCGGCGTGTCTTCTCGAAAGAGGCCGCAGCATTGTGGATAGTGTGTCTCCATGCCTCCCGATGTGAGGCCAGAGTGGACCATTGTTGGTGATCAATCTGGCCGAGCCTGAGATGTTGTTTCAGGGAGTCCTTATATCTCTTTTTGGGGGCGCCTCTCTTGCGCTGACCCGTAGCGAGTTCACCATAGACTAGTATCTTTGGGAGGCGGTGGTCCTCCATCCTAGAGACGTGCCCTGCCCAGCACAGCTGTGTTCTCAACAGCATGGCCTCAATGCTGATGATCCCTGCTTGCTCAAGGACAGCAACATTCGTCACATAGTCGGTCCAGTGTATATTTAGGATTGTGCAAAGACAGTGCTAATGAAAGCGTTCGAGGAGTCGTATGTGTTGGCGATAGGTGACCCATGTTTCAGACCCATAAAGGAGAATAGACAGTACGATAGCTCTGTACACACTGATTTTGGTGCTTTGTCTCAGGTGCGTGTTGCTCCAGACTCTTTTGTGAAGCCTTCCAAATGCACTATATGCTATAATTTAATTTATAGCATATGATACTATAAATTAATTTAAAATATATATGGTATTTTCTGTTTTGTGGGGTTTTGCCGCCACTTCTCTCCTAGGCACTTTCCCTCCTAAGTCCTCCCTCCCTCCAGCATTGAAGGGCCTTTCCTGCCTTTCCTTCACTTTATTTTAAGTTTATAAAGACTTAAAATAGTATATAACTACTAAAATAATGTATAACTACCGTCCTGCCATGTATTGCCTCTGCGTATTATTGCTTGCCGGGATCATTTGTGGGGAGGGGGGCTTTTGGGTATACGTCTTTTATCTGTTTACTGATGTTTTATTGATTTTATGCTGTAAACCGCTCTGGGCTCCAGAGAGAGCGGTCTACCAAATCGAATTTATAAATAAATAAATAAATATAAATAAATAAAATCCCAGCATCCCTAAATCGCGGTTTTTCACTTATTGCGGGAGGTCCTGGAACCTAACCCCAGCAATAAATGAGGGAACACTGTAGTTCTATTTCTGGAGCATATATGGAAAGGAATTTTGGGTCATCTCAATAGGGAAGAAATATTTCTTAACTCATCTACACACTAGATCAGAGAAAGAATATACTGAACCAGTTCATGGAAAAATATTTCTGTGAGACATTTGATTTAACAAAAGTCAAGTCATTTTTTGTGGTTAACTAACATGTGCCCTTGGTGGTGCAGCGGGTTAAACCTCTGAGATGCTGAACTTGGTGACTGAAAGGTTGGCAGCTCAAATCCAGGGAACGGGGTGAACTCCCGTTGTTAGCTCCAGCTTCTGCCAACCTAGCAGTTCAAAAATTGCATGAATAGATCAATAGGTACCTCTTCTGCAGGAAGGTAATGGTGCTCCATGCAAACATGCTGGCTACATGACCTTGGAGGTTTCTACAGAACATGCCAGCTCTTTGACCACCCCGCAAAGTCAGACATGAGTAGACTTAATGTCAGGGGAAACCTTTGCCTTTACCTTAGCAGAAGTAAAAGCAGGAAAGATATTGGAAGTTCAGTAATAATAACCATAATATATAATCATTATAAAAATTAAAATATATTAATATCTACTTTATAACCATCTTTAAGTAGAATGTGTGGCAGGCTATTCCTATGTGTTCAAAAAGAAAGTGCTTATTATTTAGCATCCTTCCTTAAACAGCATTATCTAAGAATTCCCTGAGCTCCATAGCTTTGTGTTTCATATCTACGTCATATTGACATAACTTGGTCTTTTTGGCAGAGAGCTTTTTAACAGATTATCTTTCTGCATCCCTTGTTCCCCAAACAAAATCCTTATTGCCTTGGATCTTTCAGGCTTCATAAGATTATCCAGATCAGACTGCCACAATGTGGTAGGAGATGCTGTTTTGGAAAGCCCCATGGAAACACTTTGGACAGTAATGTATGTGGGAATAATTCTGCAAATCTTAAGAATGCCCATGTCCATGATACTCATAGTGTAATATGCGCATGCTTAGTAGCCCACTCTTGAACATGGGATTTTTAAAATTAAAAAACCCAAGTAGATGGTCAGTTTTGATGCCTTGTCTTTCGGTTTTATATTTCGGAGGTATTGATTACTACTGATCTCTGCAGATTTTGGATCTCATGGTGATGTGTAATGAACATCTTATATTGTTTCTGCTATTCTTCATACTGTGTCAAAAAGAAACCAGTAACTTTTACATCTCCTCTGTTCAAATGAGGCATAAATTGACATTTCTCTGGGAATTTCGGTGAAGAAGATTCAGATTGAAATGCTAGCAAAAGAACTAAAAGGAAAAAGGTACATGCTATCAGCAACACATTAAAGCTTTCCCAGTTTTACTAGCAATCTTGTACATATTCCTTATTTTTTAGTCATTTCTTTTTTTGGTTCATAACTTATATTAAGCATTAAAAGAGCCAAAACCAAAAGTAAACAAGAAAGAAGAAATAGTAAGAAAAGAACAAGAATATGAATGAATGATGAGAGGGGGGGAGGGGAATTACATTTGATTTCCAATTTTTCAACTTGTACATGGGAGGCCCTGGTGGTGCAATGGGTTAGGATTGCTCACCAATAGGTCAGTGGTTCGAATCTGGGGAGAGCAGGTTGAGCTCCCTCTGTCAACTCCTGCTCCCCATGTGGGGACATGAGAGAAGCCTCCCGCAAGGACGGTAAAACATCAAAACATCTAGGCGCCCTCTGGGCAACGTCCATGCAGGTGGCGAATTCTCTCACATCCCAAGGGACTTGCAGTTTCTCAAGTCACTCCTGACATGGAAAAAAATGTATATATAACTATGTATAGTAATTTCTATTATTATGTTACCATTCATACACCTTTATTTCATTTCCTAATCTACTACTTAAAACATACAATAATACTTTTTAAAAAATTAACCCACCCTCTCTCCCGAAAGGGACTCTGGGTGGCATCCAAGAATGAAAATGGCAAATATTCAATGTCGTGTGCAATCATAAAATTAAGACATTAAAAAATTTACACATGCCATTAAAACAAATTGAATGACTTTGGCTAAAATATATAAATTGATCAGTCAGGCATCATAGATACTAGGCTTGGTTGATCCATTAAAAAGGGTTCTAAAATACAATGGGGGGTTTATTAGTAATAGAAATACTTGCAAAAAATTTCGATAAATTTTTGAAATGTAACATAATTAATAACAAAATTCATTATTAGTTCTTATTCCAGCGAATGCGCACAGCAGGAAAACAGGGCTGACATCACAGGAAAATCAAGGGGGAAACATTTCCCTTCACTTCTGGAGTGCAATTGACTGGAGCTGAAGATTTATAACATTATAACAATGGTACCACCAACTTTCTGCATATTGATGAAAGTACATCAATAGATAGAGATACAGTATGAGGTTCTTGTAACAGGAATATATCAACCTTCTCCAAAATTGCTTTTTAGGGTAACTTACAGAGTATCACAGTGCTGTGTGGGCCTTCTGCTTGATCGGAGGAAAAGCGTGCGAAGGCTTTTCCCCCTTCAGTCCTCCAAGGCGCTCTAGGACTCCTGGTCCTTCTCTATGGTTCCCCCTTGCTTCTGTAGTTTTTCCTTCTTCTCTCTGGTCTTGTCACTCCCTCCTCCTCTTCTTTCAGCCTTTATTCTCTGCTTCTCCTCCTTTCCTTCTATCTACCCCGATTTTCTGGATGTTTAAAGTGCTTTCTCTCCTTCATTCCTCCAAGGCGCTCTAGGACTCCCGAACCTTCTCTATGGTTCCTTCAGTCCTCCAAGGTGCTCTAGGAGCCCCCGTTTTTCTCTATGGTTCCCCTTGCTTCTTCACTTCCTCCAGGAGGCCTTTTACTTTAATTATCCACCGAACAGGCAGAAGGGCCCTGATATGTCTGTAAGTACCCTGAAAAGCTATTTTGGAGGAGAAACAGGGGAAGCCAAGAAGAACTGAGAGGGAAGATACGATCTAATTACAATAATTAAGAAAAATGGTGGCCCCCAGGTTTGGTAAAGAAATTATACTTCCGAGTTGGAGCATGTGGTTCAAAAAACAATTAAATTAGCTTTTTATACGCATTTAATTCGATTTCAAATAATTTTTAAACCGCAGAGACCAACCCTAATAGATACTACAGTAGTCAGTTGAAATCTGTACAAAAATGTAAAAATGTAAGAATATAGCTCTTTGACAATTTGGTCCACCAGGCTGGAATCAGTGATATTATTCATCCTCCTTTCCATAGGCTAATTCTTTCTTGAAGGAAAAGATTGAGGAGCTGTTCTAAGTTTTTTAGGGAGGGAATTCCAGAGGGATGGGGTGACCACGGAGAAGGCCCCCTCTCTTGTTCCCACCAACAGCACTTGAGACGGGGTGGGAACAAGATGTCGGCCCCCTCTGAAGATTGCAAAGTCTGAACGGGCTTGTAAACAGGGATGTGGGTTGTCATATACTCTGGGCACAAACTATTTAGAGCTTTATAGGCACCTTGTATTTAGCCCGAAAGCAGACTGGCAGCCAGTGGAACTGTTGCAACATGTGAGATGTCCGCTTCTTATGCAATGCTCCAGTTTGTAATCTGGCTGCCGATCTCTGAACAAGTGAAGCTTCAAACTATCTTCAAAGGCATCCCCAAGTAGAGAGCATTGGAGTAATGCAGGTGGGATTTGACTAACCAGCATGGACAACCATCCAGTAGCCATAGTATTATCTTTGCAAAATACCAATTTAAAGTTTTCAATTAATTCAAAATCTCACCAGTGACTTTTCTCTAATCAATGTTGTTTATTTGTCCATAACAGCCAGACCTTGAGAATTGATACTGCTTTATTTTTCTACTTTGGATTTGTGTGGTTTTAATAACTAATGTTTATGTATTAATATAAAGTATCAATATCCTATGTTTTAATGTTTAATTATTTTAATTTATGTGAATATTGTATCAGTTTGTTGTGTGTATGGCATTGAATTTTGCCAGCTTGGGAGCTGTTATGAGTCCCCTTCGAGGTAAAAATATAGTAAATAAATAAATATAATGCTTCTAAGCATACAATAATCTTGCTGCAATTGTCACTCAAATAATTTCCCATACTTCTCTACTGGATCATTTGCCAATCTCAGCAATTAATTCAATTATTAATTGAACAACTTGCAACATCAATGTATTTGAATCCAGAATGTTTTCACAGTCGCAAAAGTCTATGATGAATGATAAAAATATCCCATATTTTCAACATACATCAAAACATTTTAATGCATTTGGCCATTTCTCTTGTGTTGAATACCAATGATACATTATATTTTAAAAGTTGTCTTTAGTATTATATCATAGTACAAATTTCAATCATTTTGACCACATTTTCCCATTGTTCCATCTGTATATCATATCCAGAACTCTGTATCTACTTTTTAATAAGACTTTGATTTGTTCCTCTTCCAATTCAAATTGTAACAAAAGTGTATACATCCAATCTTTCAAACGTTCATCATTTGTACCTAGCTCTGTATCAACTTTTGATTTATTCAACTTATTTTCTTTTTCATGTAAGGCCTTTCAAATATTTGTCTACAGACACACCATCTTTCATTTGACTAAATTTAACATTGACCCTGGTCAAGGGGGAGGTAAAGGTGGGATTGATAAGATCACTATGAAAACAACATGTAATATGTATTCATTATGTATTTCAATATTTAAAAATGGTGGTTGATTGTGATGTTATTCTACCTAATAATAATAATAATAATAGCATTGACCCTGGTCAAGTTCCGAAATATTTGGATCATTTAACTATTTTCCTTTTGTCCTTTTTACTTCCTGCACAATACTTGTTCAGTTGAAACCCACAGTGGCATCAAACCCACAGTGGCACCTAAGGGTGTTTTGATTCCATTTTTATTACAAGATTTATATCAGGAAGTGATTATTTATTTATTTATTTATTATTTTGACTTCTTACCCACTCCTCCTCGCGAGGTCAATAAAACAGAATACAGCAAACAACAATAAAACAACGCACTTAACCTACTATCTCTATTTCTATTATTCTGAATTAAAACTAACAGTAAAAAGAGATACTATTTCACTAAAAACGCTTGACAAAAGAGGACCGTCTTGCATGCCCTTCGAAAAGAGGATAGCTCACTAACATTAACCTCAATGTTCACTTTATCTGTATCATACCATAATAGCCATGCCACATGAAGTCAAACCCTTCCAAATCTAGTAATCTCATTTTTGTCAGTGCAATTTTGAGACCTTTGGCAACACTTTATTATCCAAATTGTATATCAAGAAGACCTGGAAATTTTTATATTGATTATATTTTGGCTGACTAAACTCTTGAAATCATAGCCAAATTTGCTTGTTTTTGTGCTGCAGCAATAGCTTGCTGGGGCAGGATGTTGTCATAGTCATAAAAGATTCTCAGCTTTCCTTACTGCTATTCAATTGTACAAATGCTTGGTGCTGTATTTTGACTCTTGCAGTCTGCATTGTTTTCCAGCTTTGTTTTTTGAGGGTTGTACTTTGATGCCTCAACTTGTGTTTCACTTACCTTGCTGTCTGTTTGTTTTGATGCTGGTCATTGACCGAAATAAAATGTGTTGTTCTTTTAAAAAACACACAGCAAGCAGCAAAATAGATTTTCAAATCTTGCACTCCTAGTCCACTTCTCTGTTTTTCACCTTGTAAAGCTTTATACTTGGTTTATTCCCTTGCCATATACATTTTTGTAGATCTCTTTGTAAGTGTTTCAATAACTCACCATTAGTCAAGGCCAATATTGTCTGTAATATAAGCAACCTTTGTGTCAGAATATTATTTTTATGATGGATATACAGTACTTCCCAACAATGATAGTTTAAGTTTTCCTCATGTTTGCAAATCTATCTTAATGTCATTCCATATCTTAAGACAATTATTCTTCAATAACACGTAGTTCATATTTGTCATTACAATGCCTAAACATGTCACTTGTTTTTTAGTTTCAAAATTTGACTTCTCCTTTTCTCATTCTTCTGTTAGCACCATTGTTTTTGCTTATTTATGTTAAATCCAGTGAGCTCTCCAAATTATTTTAGTATCTTCAACAATACTTTTATACTAGCCAAAATATTTTCTAAGACAATCACTGAATAATCTGTAAAGGCAACTCCTTTTATCTAATACAACTCCTTTTAAATGTATATGTTCTTAATTATTTAAATGTGTAGTGTTGCTATGTTCAAAGGCTAAGATAAATAGTAAGGGGTAGAGTAAATACTCTTTCCCTTCACTTTTTTCTTTTTATTATATAGCCTTCGGGCTGAGAGAGGCAGTATAGAAGCATAGCAAGTAAATAAATAAATAAAAATAGTTAACTTGCCATTGACAAAATAATCTTTAGTCCAAATAGTAATCTAAATATGTCTTGATCCAAATAATAAAATCATAACTAAAACTTTTCTAGAATTTTAAACAGAAAATCCCAGTTCAAATTGTCAAAAGCTTTTTGAGCATCTAAAAATATAAGAGCTACTTATTTTTTGGGTTTTTTTTTTTTACATATTTTGGGGTTTTTTTACATACACCAAACACACATGTGATGTTGTCCTTTAATTGCCTTTGTGGTAAAAATCTAGGTTGTAGACTTCTCTCCAACCTTTCTTCCAAGATTGTTGTAAATATCTTATGATCACTATTCAGTAATGGAATGGGCCTGTAATTTTTTGTTAATGTCAGGTCCTGACCTTCTTTAGGAATTAAAATTAGCATTATCTTTTCCATTGATTTCTGCACTTGTAGGATTGAGCGTTCACTTCTCAGCTTTATAACAACAATGATGTAACTTTGGTGTGCTATAATATGATTGATTAGTCAATTAAATGCAGTCTTATTTTAAAATAATATGATGTGGCATACTACTTTGAAAGAAAGTAGGTATTCATTTACAATTGAATCATCATAATTTGTAATTACTGGACTAAATCTAATCAAAGTAAACCTGTTGAATTACTGGAACTTATGTAAATTTTGAGCTATCAAGTGCCCATTGATTTCATGACAACTTTCTCTGGGAATAACATTGGATTTAATCTTTTCTTAAACCAGTTAGGTTAAGTTCATCCCTTAAATCATCACTTTTTGTTAAATTATAGAAATGGCAATTCCATGTCCTGTTATATTATAGAAATGGCAATTCCATGTCCAGGTTAAAACACATGTTTAAGATGCAATGAGTGAAGCTGAAGAAACAATTCTGCAAATATTTGGTATGAATAGAAGAGAAGTAGCATTTTATGTAAGATCTCCCTCCTCAAATGAACAGTTGTACTTTTCTGGATGTTGAATATTCTCACTGGTTCTAATGTCTATAAGTTAATTACTCCTACCACTGCAGTTTATCTTTTCATTCCCACCCCTTTGGCATTATGTGTCTATTCCTCATCTAGTTCTGCTAACAGATTAATGGTCCATAATTTAATAATTTGTCTGCTATAGCAGAGAAAATTACAGGAACTAAATATGTGTTCAGAATTTTGTCAAACAGAATATACAATAGGTTTTACTTGGCTTGTGCAATCCAGGTAAACTTTGACCTGTTTCATGGCCCGGTGGGGGCCTCAATCCATTTTTTGGGAGCCCTGCAAAATCAGGAGGGCAGATATCTGTTTTCTCGCTGGGGTTCTGAAAGATCCCTTTTCTATCAGCCCTTTGTGTGTGTGTGTGTGTGTGTGTGTGTGTGTCGGGGGTGGGGTGGGCTTCCCATGCTCCCCTTTCCATCATTTTAGGCATTGCCATTTGAAACAGCTTCTACTCTAGAAGAGTGGTGCTCAGCTGCCGGCAGGTATGAACTTTGAGGAGGCTTCTTACCTGTTTTTCTACTCTAAAGGAGAATAGCTCAGCTGCAGGCAGGTGTGCATGCTGTCTGGGCCTGCACACCACATACACACACTTTCCAAGGCAAGGAGGCAAGTTCTATATCTTCCTCTAGAGGAGGTGCTCAGCTGTAGGCAGGTGCACACACTTTCTGGGCCTGCAGGCCACAAACACACTCTTTCCAAGGCAAGGAGGATGCTCATGAAAAGTAGGTAAGGAGCCAGGATCTGCTCCCGTTTATTTTGTGTTGAGCTGATTTTCTTACTGGGAGGGGGCTTCCCATTACATGCTCCCGAAGGTTACAAAAGTAATGAAAGAACGGATGTACCAAAGGAAAACCGTTCCACTCACAACTCTATTTTCTACATAGGCCAGTGGGTAATGTCACTAGTGACTGGTTAACTTCTCTGAAATTGGACTATTGCCAAGTTTAATAGTATCAGAAAATAAGAGGGAGAGCCCTTTGTTCCGGAAGTTCCACAAAAGAAAAAAAGAACATGTGTAGACAGGAGACAGAAAAAACTCTCATAAGATTCTGTTTGCAAATTCATCTCACCTACTCCTTCTCCTCATTGAACTCTCAATAACAGCAACAGGAAGAGCAATACAATAGCTCAGTGCAATAGCTGTTCTCTCTCATTTCATTCTTCTAACCACTAGAGTTTGAAGGAGAGACAGCACAGCAATAGAGGTAATCCAACAAATCTAGTGGTTGCTAATGCAACATTTTGATTTCATTTCTTTTTTCCTTTATTGGGAAGTCTCATCGCTTATAATAAATGAGTGTTTTTTTCCAGCAAATAACGTTACATCAGTTCAGATATGAACTGGAATCTTGTTGCTTAATCTTAACTAGAATATGCTCATTAAATCCATTCTTGAATGATAAAACACTATTTAGATGCATCCAATTGATCCAATGGACGAACTCTCTTCGTGACAAGCAACAGATTTTAGACTATTATTTTTGAAGCATGTCTATGTCAATGGCAGTACATCTCATGGAAGATTTTCTAGCATCTGCACCTGAAGCTGGATATGTGCCATAAATCTATGAAAAATTGCATCTGTCTGTTGCATTTTGCCCCATACTCAGCCATGTAAAGATCCCCCCCCCCTTACCAAATTAATGTACATTCTTTACCTGCCTCACTTTGCAACTTAGAAGACTATTTTGATGACTTGGGTGGAGGTACGAATGATTTATATTGGTATCCGTATCTGAACTGTACAATAATTTAAAGTTGACATATTTCCTATAGAATAGCCACAAATTATGTTCAGATAGCAGTCATTCATACCTGCTATATGAAGGTTAAGGAAAGGCACTAATACCAATGAGTAGAATAAGTTCAATTTTGTATAGTAATTGATTATTTAATTCCTATTTAGTTTCCTCATTTTTGCCTCAGAGCAGAAATTGAATATTTTTATTCCTTAGATTATTTATTTATTTATTTATTATTCAGTCTTGTATTCCGCTCCTCCCTGCAGGCTCGGGGCGGATTACAACATACATTAAAAACGTGCTGCGCATACACCTGCAGCCATACATAACATAAAACATAAAAACATAACCAGTGTACATAAAATCCATAAAATTCAATCTTTAAAAACTCCAGGCATGAACCCCTCAGGGCAGATCAGTTAGTCAAAGGCCAGTTTGAAGAGCGCAGTTTTGCAGGCCCTTCGAAAGGGACCGAGCTCTGTAATCGCTCGGGTAGCGTCAGGCAGGGAGTTCCACCGTACTGGGGCCGCCACAGAGAAGGCCCTCTGCCTAGTTGTGGATAGATGGCAGGAGCGGATTGATGGAACCAGTAGCAGATTTTGCTCTTCTGAACGTAGTGATCTCGGGGGAACGTACGGGGCAAGGCGGTCCCTCAGGTACGCAGGCCCTAGGCCGTGTAAGGCCCCAGTATTGTGGAACTCTTTGCCGGACAGTGCCCGAGCCATCTCAGAGCTGGCTCCATTCAGAAGGGCTTGTAAGACCGCCCTCTTTGGACTAGCCTTTAATTAGGCATAGAAGGACTGTGTCCCTAGACCTATGTATGTCACCCTGCACCTCGAAATGTGTCAATTTGTGTTTTTAATGTGTTTTATGTTTTATTGTAGGGCCCCATGTCTGTGACATGATGCCCACTTACATTGTTGTTATCCGCCCCGAGCCTGCGGGGAGGAGCAGAATACAAGATTGAAGAAATAAATAAATAAATAAATAAAGGTTAATACCAACACCTTGAAGGCAATTCGGTACTCTATAGGAAGCCAGTGCAGTTGCCGAAGGATGGGGGTGATATGCTCCCTCACTGGTGCTCCCACCAGCAAGCGAGCAGCGGCATTCTGCACTAGCTTGAGTTTCCGGATTGTCGACAACGCCAACGTAGAGGGCGTTACAGTAGTCCAGTCTCGAGATGACCGTCGCTTGGATCACCGTGGCCAGGTCATCCCTGGACAGGTAGGGTGCCAGTCGCCTAGCCTGATGGAGGTGGTAAAACGCCATTTTGCTGACCATGGAGACCTGAGTCTCCATGGCCAGCAAGGGGTCCAACTGGACACCCAAGCTCTTAACAAGGGATGACGGGCTAAGCTGCTCACCATCCAGGGTAGGCAACCGGCACCCACCCAGCCCAGGGCGACCAGGCCACAAGATCTCCGTCTTCGACAGGTTCACCTTCAGCCGGCTGGAGCGCAGCCAACCAGTCACGGCTTCAAGGCATCGATGGAAACAATCGGGTACGGTATCCAGCCTGCCGTTCATTCTCAGCAAAAGCTGATAACACTCCAGACCAAAGTCGCGAACCAGCTGGGCCAGGGGGCGCATATAGATGTTGAATAATAAGGGGAGAGGATGGCCCCCTGGGGGACCCCACAACTTAATGGGAGTCTCCCGGAGGCCCCCCCCCGCCCCCCTCCACACGTTGTCCCCGATCCTGGAGGAAGGAGGCCACCCACTTAAGGGTGGTCCCCCTAACCCCAGTCACGGCTAAATGGTGGGCCAACAAGGCGTGATCTACTGTATCAAACGCTGCTGTTAGGTCTAACAAAACAAGCAGTGCTGATCCCCCCTGGTCCAGCTGGCGGCGAAGTTGGTCTGTAATGGCGACAAGCACGGTCTCCGTCCCATGCCCAATACGGAAGCCGGACTGGAAGGGGTCAAGCCCAGCTGTGTCATCTAGGAACCACTGCAGCTGATCCGCTGCTGCCCTCTCAATTACCTTGCCTAAAAAAGGCAAATTAGACACAGGTCGGTAATTGGAGGGAGCCGAAGGGTCTAAATTCAGCTTCTTCAGCAGCGGTCTTACCATTGCCTCTTTCAACCCCCCTGGGAACACTCCTTGCTCAAGGGAGCTGTTGATAATCTTTCCCAGGGTGCCACGTAGCCCCTCCCGGCAAGATCTAATCAGCCAGGAGGGGCACGGGTCGAGGGAGCAGGTAGTTGGTCTAGCTGCAGCCAGTATCCCATCGACAGCTGTTGCGTCCAGCAGTTGGAAACGGGTGAAGGTGGGCCCGCCGAGTGGCGGCGGAGTCTCGAGTTATCCCAGCGGAGGGTCGAGATTTTGTCGGCAAAAAGGTTCTGAAAGGCCTCAGCTGTTGGAGCCAAACCCCTATCGTTTGGGACAGCCGGAATTTTAGTCAAAGACCGAATTATTCTAAAAAGTTGAGCTGGGCATGAACTAGCCGACTCTATCAAGGAAGAGTAGAGAACTTTTTTGGCATCCTTGATAGCTTGCTCATAAACCTCTTTAAACTGTTTATAAGCTAATCTCGATGCTCCGTCGCGACGATCCCGCCACACGTCCTCTAGCTGTCTCTTCCTCCGTTTCATCGCTTGTAGCTCCTCGGTAAACCAAGGTGAGCGATTCCTACGGAGGGTGAGAGAGCGTCTGGTGGCGATCTTGTCTAAGGCAGCGGAAAGACAGGTGTTCCAATGTTCCACTTGCCCGTCGACTGAGTCGCTGGGGAGTTCCAAATCCCTCAGAGCATTCAGGAACCTAGTGGGTTCCATAAGTCTTTTTGGGCAAACCAGAATGGGTTCGGCACCCTTACCGAGTGGGGGAGCCATTTCAAGACGAGCTTCCAGGACACTGTGGTCGGACCATGGAACCTCCGTTACAGAGGCTAGGACCAGCTGAATTCCGGCCGCGAAGATCAAATCCAGGGTGTGCCCGACCTGGTGTGTGGGACCGGTCTTACAAAGTGAGAGTCCTAGCGCCTCCATGGTAGACACTAGGTCCATGGCTGCTGTTGAAGGGGAGGTGGTGTCGGCGTGGACATTGAAGTCCCCCAACACAATATGTTTAGGGAACCTCAATGCCCACTCCAAGACCATCTCCAGCAGCTTAGGCAGGCTCCCCGTTGGCGCGTTGGGTGCTCGGTACACCAACAGGAAGGCTACACTCTCACTGGCACCCCACACCAGACCGGCATATTCTATTCCTGGGATGTTTGCCGTCGGAATCGTCCTGGAATTAAAATTGTCTCAACTGAGAATGGCCACCCCACCCCCCACCCTCGTCTCTCTGTCCTCATCTGGTAACTAGCAACAAACCCCGGTGATGCCAACTCGTGCATAAGGACCTCATCTCCCTCTTGCAACCAGGTTTCAGTGAAACATGCAAGGTCGACCTTCTTCTCTAGGAGGAAGTCCCTGATGGTTCCCGTCTTGTTACACACGGACCTAGTGTTTGCTAGTACCAGAGTTGGAGGAGAGATAGTTGGAGACTCCCCATCTGCGTGCCTGGGGATAGCTCGTAGGTCAGAAGGAGGACGAGCCCTTCCCCGGCTCCTCCTCCTTCTCCTCACATAAGGCCTACATCTACAGTCCCTATTGCCCCTACCCGAGATCACTAGTATTTCCCGCCCCTGCACATCTTCCTCAGGTGGTTCATCTAGGTGTCTGGTCTTCTGCCCACCCTCTGAAAAGGGAGGGGGGGTCGGAACAGCCCATCTTCTCTTTGTCTAGGTCGAGCAGAGGGTGGGGGAAGAGTCATTCGTCCTCCTTTCCCCTCGCTCAAATGGTTCCGCTTTGTACATGTTGGAAGTGGCTCCAGGCCTGGGGTCAGAGGTCGAGCCAGGCCAGTGTTCAGCTCCCCATCAGGGGGAGCTGCCCTAGTTATAGGGCCGGGGTCTGTAGAGTTCCTACGGCCCCAGTCCTTAAAGCCCAGCCCCCAAAAGGTCCTGGACCTGTGCTTTCCTCCTTTCCCTAGGGGGCAGTCAGTCTCATCTGTGGTTCCCTTTGTCCTGTCAAATGGTGGTCTCTGGCCCCAGGCTGGCGCCTCCTGGCTGGGTCTCTGCCCAGATGTAGATACCACTCCTGTCCCCCCGATGGGCATACCACTACCCCAACTCTTTGGGGCAGGGCTAGCTGGCTCACTCAGCACCTCGGGGGATCGCAGGGATGGGGGCAACGTCCATGGATGGTTCAGCTGAGGTTCCATCTGTGGAAACAATAGGGGGGGTGTTAGTCCTCCCCTCTGCAGGTGGCGCTGTCGCTCCTCCTCCCACTGCGAGGAGGGAGGAGGGAGGGTTCCTGTGACAGCGGGGGGCGTGTCAGAGGAAGGCGGGTCTCCCGCATCGGCGCAGGGTGCATCGGGGGAGGCGGAGCCAGGGAGGGTCCGCCTCTCTGGCGTCTGCATCAGCGGCGCCTGCGTCTCCGTCGATGCCTCCGCCTCTCCCCCCCCGATTCCAGGAGGGGGGAGGACGGCTGCTCATCCTCCAGCACTTCCGGGCCGTCATCAGGTACGTCAGCAGGGGGGGCGGCTCCCGAGGCTCTTCTTTTCCGTCGCCGGTGCTGGTGGCATGTGCGCCTGCGCTGTGGCTCTTCCCCCTCCAACCCTGGCGGGGGGAGGCGTGCTCTCCTTGGGCATCTTCAAGGCTGCGCGCCATCTTTCCCCGTTGCTCAAGCTCTCTCTTGGCTGAGCGCGACAGGGAAGGGCGCCTCGGTCGCAGATCTGCCCACCGCTCTAGTACCTGCTCAATATCGAAGGTGTCCATGGTGCCCTCCCCCTTCGGGTCTGGTTCCAGGCTGGTGCAGGCCCATCACGTCCCCCGGTCTCCTGCCTGCACGCTGACCATGGGCACGTCCTCCCCTGGTCCAGGCCTGCCTGCACAATTGGGCAGCTGAGGACCCACACCGCCTCTCCTGAGGGAAGAAACAGCCTGTCAGGGGTCTAGGCATCCCTTGGATGTCAAATCACTCCCTGCAAGCTGCTCCTGCACCGGCGCCATCTTCTCTCCTAATTACTTTTTATTTTCCACACCATATATGTCCTATTTTATTAGCTACGCATTTTGTGAATCCTTTGGAGAAACATCCATTTTCCAAGTACTTATCTGTTTTGATTTATTGCATGCAATAATTGGGCTGTTTTCTACTGGCATTTATTACAATGTGTGATAGTGTTAGTCATTACGTCTTGGCTTCCATTTTTGCTTTAAATCAAAGCTTATTAATATGTTCAATTAGCTAAATTGATCACATTACTTTCCCAGTAGCATCTTTGCAGTATTAGCACTTTGAAGAGAAATGGGTGGCCTCAGTCATGCCAGCTGCAGCTTGCTAACGTAGCTGTCAACTCCAGTGTTCTGAAGGCTATGTTTGTTGAACACCTTATGCGCCTATGCAGTTTCCTCACTGAAAAAGAAAAAATAATCTCTGACAAAGCACCAGTAAATAACTTTCAGTGGGGAAAATAAACCTCAAATGTAAGTCTTGTTTACATAGCAGTAGTGGAACTGTATTGATTGAGATGCTATGGATGGCTTGTTGCAAGCTTTTAGTGTGCATGCATTTCAATTGGTTTGAGTGTGTTCAAGCAATTTAACATGTTGATCCCTTTCTAAAACTGTTTGTAAGATATTTCCTAATATAGAAGTCCTGTGACAGCAGAACACTAAAATGCCAATCCATCCATGACTTCTCAAGTTCTTAATATGGTCATGCTCTTTATAGCATGTAAGTGTATCAAATCTCTCAGCACTCTAGGAACAAAGTAGGATCACTAGGGTATTAACACCTGAAGAATACAGTGAGATATTAATGATTTTTGTAAGTTCCTTTCTGTTTCTCAACACTGTTTTTATATACATCTCTTTTTGCCAAGGCTCTCTAGGCATCAAGTATTCACGTGAGCTTCTTCTACACTGCTGTATAATCTGGATTTTCAAAGCAGATAATCTACATCTGGAATATATGACTCTACGCTGCATATAAACCAATTTGGATTTTACATGGCAGTGTAGAAGGCCACCCTACAGATTCTTCTCCTTCAGCGCTTTGGCAACACATCAAAAACAGTATCCTGCAGTCTGCTGAAGAATCCCTAGGATTCTCTCTCAAGAAAAACCAAGACTGGTTTGATGAAAACAACCAAGAGATCCAGGAGTTGTTGGCAAAGAAGAGAACTGCTCACCAGGCACACCTCGCCCAGCCATCTTGCCATGTAAGAAAGGCAGCCTTAAGGCAGCCTTTCGTCTCGCATGTAGTAAACTTCAACAAAAACTCCGAGACATTCAGAACATGTGGTGGATTGATTTAGCAGAAAAGACACAATGTTGTGCAGATCTGGGTGATCACATAGGTTTTTATGAAGCTCTCAAAGCAGTGTTTGGACATACTTATCAGGTCCAAAGCCCCTTATACAGTACAGATGGTCAAACACTAATTACTGATAAAACCTCCATCCTGAACTGATGGGCTGAACATTTTCAGAGTCTCTTCAATGCCAACCGAGTAGTCCAAGGTTCAGCTATCCAACACATGATACAACAACCAATGAAAAATGAACTGGACACAGCTCCCACTCTGGAAGAGACCCTTGAGGCCATACAGCAGATGAAAAATGGCAAGGCAGCCGGGATCAATGGAATCCCACCTGAAGCTTGGAAAAAGGAAGGTCATGTACTTCATGCTAAATTCCATGAGCTCCTTGTGAGTTGCTGGGAAAAAGGTGAACTGCCATCAGATCTCCGAGATGCAGTTATCATCACCTGTATAAGAAAAAAGGAACAAAATCAGATTGCTCAAACTATCGAGGTATAACACTGGTCTCCATTGCTGGAAAAATCCTTGCAAGGATTCTCCTGATGTAGCACAGCAGTTCTCGTTTGTGCCTGGAGGGCAGGGGTCAGGACCCGGGGTCCCATTAGCATTAGGACCAGCAGTACCAGAACTAGATTCAGAGGATGAGCTAGATGACTGGGGCGAAGGGCAGCTTTCCCCTGATGGGCCTCCTTCGCCCACAGAGAGCTTGGCATGGGAAGAAATGTTGTTTGGCCCTAGCGAAGACATAGATAACCAGGTGCAGATGGAAGACAGCGATTCTGGCAGCTACGAGCATCTGGGTGGGAGAGATTCTCAGGAGCTAGTAAGGGAAAACATGGAAGAAAGCGGTTGGGAAACTTCTAGGGAGGAGAGCTCCCAGGGAGATAGAAACACAGCTGCGGAGAGACAAGGTCGAACCTTTGATAGGAGACGGAACATCGAGTCTAGCAGAAGGGAATGGTCCAAGAGCATAGACCGGCCGAGGTCCGTGAGCAGCGATTGGAGACGAAGAAGCCTAGAGCGTCGAGGACCTCGGCCGAGGGATTAAGTATAGGATCCGTGGGAACGAATCCTCAGTGCTCCGGCCACGTCTAATCTGAATAGGCGTGAAGCGGAGTGGGACCACGAAGCTAAGCTAGCCAGTGGTCATCAAGCCTTGCCTTGCCTTGCCTTGCCTTGTTCCTGATCCGCCTGGTTGTGCGGAGCCTTGCCCTGTTTCCTGATCCGCATAGTCGTGGGGAGCCTTGCTGAGCTTTTGGCCTATTTGCCACGCTATTTTGGACATTGTTACTTCAAGCCTTTTTTGGATTGTTTCAATATTCTTATGGACAATATCTTTGAACTGTTTTTATACTCAATAAAGTAGTTAGCCTTCAGTCCGTCTCTGTGTGTGTGATTAAGGGGCCGGTCAAGTCCGTGCATCGTGACACCTGAACAGATTAGTTCCTGCTAATGCAGAAGAACTTCTCCCTGAAAGCCAATGCGGCTTCAGAGCTAATAGGAGCACCACAGATATGGTTTTTGTCCTTAGACAACTGCAAGAGAAATGTAGAGAGCAGAACGAAGGACTCTATGTAACATTTGTCGACCTCACCAAAGCCTTCGACACTGTGAGCAGAAAAGGTCTGTGGCAGATCCTGGAACGTCTAGGTTGTCCCCCCAAATTCCTCAAAATGATTATCCTGTTACATGAGGGCCAGCGCGGTCAAGTCAGATACGGCAATGCTCTCTCGGAGCCCTTTCTAATAACTAATGGAGTGAAACAAGGTTGCGTTCTTGCACCAACCCTATTTACAATCTTCTTCAGCATGATGCTCCAAAGGGCTACGGCAGACCTCAAAGAAGAAGACGGCATATATACATGCTAACGTACTGATGGTAGCTTGTTCAAATTAAGCCATCTGAGGGCTCACACTAAGACTCTAAACTATCTAGTCCGTGAGCTGCTTTTTGCTGACGATGCTGCCCTTGTCACCCATTCAGAAGCAGCCCTGCAGTGTCTAACATCCTGCTTTGCAGCAGCTGCAGACCTGTTTGTGCTGGAAGTCAGCCTGAAGAAAACGGAAGTCCTCTACCAGCCCATACCACAGGAAGAACACCATCATCCCCACGTCAGCATAGGCACATCTGTGCTTAAGTCCGTTCAAAAGTTCACCTACCTGGGAAACTTCATCTCTTCAGATGCCAAGATTGACAAAGAGATAGATCACAGATTATCAAAGGCATATAGTGCATTTGGAAGGCTTCACAAAAGTGTCTGGAGCAACAAGCACCTGAGGCAAAGCACCAAAATCAGTGTGTACAGAGCTATCGTACTGTCTATTCTCCTCTATGGGTCTGAAACATGGGTCACCTATCGCCAACACCTACGACTCCTCGAATGCTTTCATCAGCGCTGTCTTCGCACAATCCTAAATATACACTGGACTGACTATGTGACGAATGTTGCTGTCCTTGAGCAAGCAGGGATCACCAGCATTGAGGCCATGTTATTGAGAACACAGCTGAGTAGAAGGGGCTTTGGGCTCAAAATGCGGTTTCCAGTTTGGGTTGATTAAGGCCTATTCTACACTGCCATACAAACCAGTTCAAAGCAGATGAACTGGATTTTATATGGCAGTGTAGGAGGGACCTAAGATCAAAGTGCCCTAAGATTGCAAACCTTGCAAGCCTCATTGAGTTCAGTGGATTTTTTAAAAGAAGTAAAGTCGACATAACATGAGGTGACAGTCTTACAAAGCAGAGGTGAGATCTGGAAAAAAATAAATTGCAGAAGTTTTATTATTTATTATTTATTTATTAATTCATACTTATCTGCCGCCCTTCCCCAAGGGCTCGGGGTGGCCAACAGTACTATTTATTTTGCATTAGCTGGTAGCTTTCCTGTCAGAGGGGTAGTCATTTTGCTCTGAGTTTTCATATGAACTTTAAGTAAGCTATCCAAGGTTTGAATCTTATTTCCCAAATCAAATTATCATCTTATCAAGTATCTTTAAAATTTAGAATAAAGTATGGAGCAGCGTCATCATCTCGCTAACATGGAACCTGGCAGCTTTTAATTTATTTAATAGGCTTGTGCATGGATCCATTTTTGCTGTTTTCCTTCAGCCAATCCACTTTCTTTGGCATGTTTGGGTGGCCGTAATGGTAAGGGTCCAGCCGTCACATTTTTCTGTCCATAACAGGACCATGTGGCAGCCGATCATGGGTCCTCCTCCCATATTCAGCATCACAGCTGCATCCTGGCTTCAATGTATTTTTGGCTTGGCTTCTGGCTTGGCCTCTCTTTTAAATCTTTTTGGTTTTCCTTTATTTTCATTATTCTTTTCATTTAGAGGGACTAACTGGGAGTTGGGAACATGCAGGATGGGTGGGGTGCGTATGCGTTTGGGGGCTTGGAGAGTCACCCCTTTAGCTTCTTTTTCTCCTCCTCTCCTTCAGAAAATACTTCTAAAAGATAATAATAATAATAAATAGTAATCCCAAAAAACAAAAAAGAAAAGCCTCATTCTCAGAAAATTACTATCACCTAGTTACCTCTCCTCTAGAATGTAGAAACAGCTTTAAGGAAGCATTAAACCCAAAGCAGAAAGCTGGTGCTTTTAATCCAGGTCTTAATTAAGGATATAAAGACAATAAATGCCTAAAATGACAGGAAGGGGAGCCTGGGGAGCCCCTCCCCAACAATGGGCCAGATAGAGTGCTTGCTGCTAAAACACAGGCTCTCTTGAAGGGAAAAAGAAAGGATCCCAGGAAGGTTGCTTCCTTAACCTTGTTGCTGAAACCCAGGCTCCCTTGAAGGGAAGGAAGGAAAAGACCCAGGAACAGAAAGCGGAACCTCATACATTCCCCATTGCTGCCAATGGGTCAGATCTAGCTGACCAAAAAAGCCTATCTGGCTACTCGCCCATTTTCAGGAGGCATGCGAAAACGGATATGGGGGTTTACCGGAATCTGGCCAGCAGAAGGAGCGGAATATGCTTAGCCTTGGAAAAGGAGTGGTCAAGGAGAATGATATGATAGACGTGTTTAAATATTTTTTTAAATCGGACTTCCGGTCAGGCGTGGGGAGCAGCCGGTCGCTCTTCCAGGAGCTCCGAGAAGAGAGCCTGGGAGAGAGAAAGATTGAGAAGCTAGTGGGGAAAAAATCCACTGGCAGAGGACAGAAGGGGTCCTCTGTTTGGCAGAGCCTGGAATCCGGGGAAGGAAAGCCCCCGTGATGAGGTAACAAGCTCTCAATTCTCTTCAACAAGCCGCGGCTTGGATAGGCTTGCAACACGCCTTTTTAACTCTGAGTGAGTAGAATAACAACTCCTCCTCATATCCCCAATTCTGAACCCCAAGGAACCAAACAGAGGCTTTAAGTAATTCAACCCGGGTGAGGATAAACGAAGAAGAAATAACAAACCAAATTACAAAGTATATTATACTGAAATAAACAAGACCCAGCGGGAACTAGGAGACCCGACCTGATTATAAACAGCTGTGAGCCTGGAGGAGGAGAGGCAGAGAGAGACGGGGAGGCGCACAGCGAGCCTGGGATAGAGTGATTGATTGCTGTGTGTGTGGTCGCTGCTCAGCTCATCAGCAGAAGGGAATACACTGCAGGAGAGCCCCCGAGCCCATGAGCCGTGAAATAAGGGAGAAAGGAAAGAAAGGACAACGAGAACTAGAGAAGACAGCTGGAAAGGAGTTAGAAGTACCAAGAAGGGAGGGCTTCACTACACCTCCTCCTTGATATACACCTGCCAATCAATGTGCTGCCCGTAACTATCCCAAACTGGGAGATAAATATATAGTATATAGTACAGAAACTAACTGTATCTTAGCCCCAGGGTGCTAAGAAAATAACAGCAAAATAAATAAAAATAATAAAAGCCTGTCTCAAGCAGAAAGACTTGGATTGGGTATAGAGCCAAGGAATTGGAAAAAAAATCAGGACAATCCAACAAATAGAACTTCAAAGGGAAACTTCGCCCTTTGGGGCAGTAAAGGAGAGATAAAGAGAAGAGTCAAACGAACAGCTGACACAGCCCAAGAGTGGGCATTGACTAAAGCCCAGAGAGATTAAGTATAATCAAGGATCTTAGTTCGCCTTACTGGAGGTAAGCTAAAAAAAATCAAAAAATCATACTACGGCTCTGAAAAAAGAACAACCTGACATGCAAGGAAAAGGAAAGATGGAAGGAGGAAAACAAGCCATAAAGGACACTAAAACACCTGGAAGGAAAGGCTCTGAGGCTTCAGAGCTGACCTTAGAAAATTTGTTGCAGGAAATAATAAAAATTTCAACAAAACAAGAAGAAATGACGAATAAACAATCAGATCAAGAAAAACTTATGAGAGAGCAGGAAAAAATCCTGCGTGACCAGGAACAACTCATCAAAGGCGAAATGTAGAAAATGAATGAGGAAATGCAAAATATGAACAAGAACTTCAAAGAGGAATTAGTAGCCATAAAAAGCCAGATGTCAGGCATGCAGGAAGAGCTTAAGACTATTAAACAAAAAGAATCTAACCTTGAAATGAGACAGGACAAACTAGAAGACACCCTGAAAAAGAAAGAGAACTCGATCGAGTTACTCAATCAAAGAATGAAAGAACAACAAGAACAATGGGAGTACAAAGAAAAAGAACTACAGTTGAGATTTCGCAACATAGAGGAGGATGATAAGGAAGACCTGAGAGGGAAGATCGTTGAAGTGCTGGCAGAAACAACCCAATTCCCATATGACGAAATAGAGAGAGAACTCGATAGAGTATTTAGACTTACCACAAAGTACTCGAAGAAAAACAATTCCATCAGAGATGTTTTGGTTCAATTCAACCGGAAGGTAACAAGGGATGAAATTCTCAGGTTAAGCATGTCAAACCCAATAGTCTATAGGAAAAGAAAAATACAAATATTCAAAGACCTACCCGCTTACACTCTAGAAAAGAGGAAAAATACTTCTTCCTTACAAATGAACTAAGGAGTCGAGACATTAAATTTAGATGGGAGAAAAAAGAAGGCCTGATGATGACCTGGAAAAAGAAAAAGCATTGGATACAACGGAAGATAGTGCCAAATTCTTCTATAAAAAGATAATAGAATCTAGCCAAAACTCAGATTCAGGGGAAGAAACAGATCCAAACCAAGAAAACACAGAAGAGGTACGAGAAGGCATACAATCAAATATAAGACCAAGACACCAACCAACGGACCAACCTAACCCAAGGACACAAACAAGAGCCCAAAAGAAGAAAAAAGAAGAGAGGAACAAAAGGTCATTTTATGGAAATTAATTGTATCATAAATAATGTAAATGGCATTAATATCCAGAAAAAGAGAAATAGAATATTTAACTATCTATATTTAAAAAGCCCAAATTATTGCCCTACAAGAAACTCATATTAAGAATAGTGATGTTGCATACCTAGCACAAAAAAGACTGGGTAAAATGTATTACTCATCCGACTCCAAAAGGATAAGAGGGGTAGTAACTTACTGTATGTGCATGAGAACATAAAAAGTGAGCTTGCTTTTAGGGACCTGGAAGGAAGGGTGGTGGATATTATTATCATTTGGGAAAATAAAAGAGTGTTAATATGTAATATATATGCCCCCAACGGCCCCAAGATAAAATTCTTAAGGCAAGTGAAGAAACAAATAGGGAAAATAGAATATGACGAGCTACTTGTGATGGGAGACTACAACGGAGTAATTGACAAGAATTTAGATCGCTCAAGGGAAGGGAGAAAGGATAAAAACAGTGGATTACTTCCAAAACAAGGGATTACCATGCTGGAGGATCTAAACTTAGTAGATGGATGGAGACAACAAAATCCAGGGGCAAGAGACTACACATATTACTCCAATAGATATAGTTCCTGGTCAAGGATCGACATGTTGTGGGCATCTAAGAGTATATTTACAAATATGGGGGAAATAAAAATAATACCAAAAATATTCTCAGATCATGGCAGTTTAGGGCATAAAATAGCATTCAGATCATGGAGATTAAAAGACGAACTGATAAAGAAGCCAGAAGATATTGAAATCTGTAGAAAAGCCCTATACTTTGAGTTAAATACTACCCCAGAAATGCCAAACAGCATTATCTGGGACGCAGGCAAGGCAGTCTTGAGGGGCGTTTTCATTCAACAAGAGATTAGAAGGAGAAATACAAAACAAAAAAGGGAAAAGGAGCTGTTAAACAAGATCAAAGAAACAGACTCCAAATTAAAAAAAGATCCAAGAAACAAAGATCTAAAGTATCAATATGATATGTTGCTAAAACAGAAGGAGTTATTAGATGTGGAATCAATGGAAAAAAACCTTAAGTTCCTGAAACAAAAATATTTTCAACATTCGAATAAACCAGGGAAGTGGATGGCCGCTAAGGTTAAAAAGAAAAAACAAAAGAATCATATAACACAAATTAGAAATGAGGGAAAGACGTTGTGTGATAATAAACAAATAATAGGTCAATTTTTCCAGTTCTATAAATCATTGTATACAAGTAAGGAAACTCCCAAAGAACGAGTACAGAATTATATATGCGACCAAAAATTAGAGAAAATCTCGGAGGAGGTAAGAGAAGACTTAAACAGATATATATCAAGAGAGGAAATAAGTAAGGCAATAAAAGAATTAAAATGCAATAAAGCCCCGGGACCCGATGGTCGATATTATAAATTATTTGAATTATTAGCCCCCAAATTGCAAATAATAATGAATGACATATTGGACAATAAATCCCCTCCTAATTCTTGGAATACGGCTAACATCGCAGTACTACATAAAGAGGGATCAGATAGTCTGGAAGTGAAAAATTACAGACCAATCTCACTTCTCAACATCGACTATAAAATCTTCACAAATATCCTTGCAGAAAGATTTAAACAATTCTTGAACACATGGATAAAACCCAACCAGGCAGGATTTCTCCCGAATAGACAGCAAAAGGGAAATGTGAGAATACTTATAAATGCCATAGAATATTACAGGTCAAATATCCAGAAAAAAGTCGCCTTTCTGTTTATTGATGCAGAAAAGGCATTTGATTTGGTAAATTGGGACTTTTTAAAGTTACAACTCAAAGAGCTGGATATAGGGTTCCATTTTTACAATGCAATTGATGCCATATATCATAAACAACAGGCAAATCTAGTAATTAATGATGAACATTCCGACAAGATAGCCTTAACAAGGGGAACACGTCAAGGGTGCCCCCTATCACCCTTATTATTCATTTTCTGTTTAGAACTCCTGTTAGAAAACATTAGAAAAGACCCTGAGCTTAGAGGCATTACAATTAAAAAAGAAACTATAAAAATCCAAGCTTTTGCAGACGATTTAGTCTGCATCATAGAGGATCCCTTAGAAAGTATGGAAAAGTGGTTGGGGAAATTTGAGGAATTTGGCCAGGTAATGGGATTTAAAATAAACAAGGAAAAAACGGAACTATTAACAAAAAATATTGAAAGGAGAGAGAAGGAAGCCATAGAAAGGAGATACGGGATAAAAGTAGTTACAAGAATTAAATATTTGGGTATAATTATAACTATGAATAACATAGATCTAATCAAAAATAACTATGAGAAGACTTGGGATGAGCAAAAAGCCAAATTAAATAAATGGAAATTTCTTAATTTATCATTGCTAGGAAGAATTTCCTTAATAAAAATGAATTTATTATCGAAGATGATATTTCTCTTCCAAAATATCCCCATTCTTTATAATAATAAATACTTTTTAAATTGGAACCAAGATATAAGAAAGTTTATTTGGAAAGGGAAGAGATCCAGGATTAACTGGATAAATATGATCGACAAAAGACAGAGAGGGGGTCTTGGAGCCCCCAATCTAAAAACCTATTATGAAGCCTGTGCCCTCGATTGGGTGATAGAATGGGCAAAACTAAACAATACAGCACTACTCAATCTGGAAGGTCACGACCTAAGGGTAGGTTGGCACGGTTATATATGGTATAACTGGGCCAGCATAGAAAAAAACTTTAACAACCACTATATAAGAAAAGCATTACTTAAAGTCTGGACTAAGTATAAAGGGAGATTTTGTGAGAAAACACCACTGTGGGTCTCCCCTCAGGAAGCTTTTCATAGGAGACAACATGACAAAAAAATATGGCTACCTTATGAGGTACTATTTAAAAGATCCCCAACGGACTTGAGTTTGAATGATATGACGGTGTTGAAAGAATCAGACAGTTCAATAAATTGGCTACAATATTTCCAGATAAATGAAGTTTTCAAAAAAGATAAATTGATAGGCTTTGGAGAAATAAACACTGACTGTGATAAGATAATGCAAAAGAAGAATAAGAGAATATCAACCCTCTATAATAAACTGCTAGAATGGCAGACAGAGGAAGAGAGAGTTAAAGCTTGCATGGTAAAATGGGCCCAGGATGTAGGTCACCCGATCCCCTTAAATCTCTGGGAGAAAATGTGGATTAAATATTCAAAGCTAACATACTCATACGATCTAAAGGAAAACAGAATGAAGATATTCCATAGACCGACCAAACTGGCAAAGAATAACAATAGTATCAGCAATAAATGCTGGAAATGTAAAAGGGAAATCGGGTGACTATATCATATGTGGTGGAATTGCCATAAAGCAAAAAAAAATTGGAAGGCAATTTATAGAGAGATTAAAAATATACTAGAGATAGACTTTGAGTTCAAAACTGAATTTATGTTATTGGGCTTAATTGATTTTGATATAGATGATAATAAAGAAAAACTTTTTATATATTGTATAATAGCAGCGAGGATGACATATGCAAGGAAATGGAGGGATGAAAATATTCCCGAAATAACGGATTGGAGAAAGAAAATAATGGACATAATAAATATGGACTCCTTAACATTTGCTCTCTCAGAAGACATTCATAGAAAGAAGACTGACTGGTCTCCCATAGTTACGTATTTGAAAAAATCCAAATTAAATTGGATGATCGAAATTTAAACATATATAGATGTAACCAAATAACCACCTCACAGGGTTTAAAGAATGGTGGTTCAAATATGTGAATTGGATAACATATTAATATTATGTATTGATTCTCTTTTCGTTGAAGGGAAACCACGTGTTAGTTTTCCCTCACCACAGACCCGTCTAGGTACGTTTTACCATCACGTCGAAACTCATCACATGGAGTTTCCCTACATACGTCTGGAACACCTAATTAGACCAATTGACCCTCCAGTCCCGTGGGACCCCAGGTCTTTCAGTTATGACAGTATGCACACCCTTTACTGTCTCCAGGGAACTCTGTACTGCCTTTGCACAACATCTGAGCATAATAGGCAGACAGCACATTATGACCAACACAGAACATATCACCACAATGATTATCATTACAAGTGTACGAAGCCAATGTAGGTCTGGCAGCCAGCTCAATAATGTATTCAAAAAATCACTTGGAGCCGAATAAGTCTTCTGTATTTCTCTAGCAGCACCCTGAATTTTAATCAGATCCAGCTCTATCTCTCCAGTCTTATTTACAAAATGACAGCAAGTTTGGTTTAACCACACACACAGACCGCCTTCCTTTGAGAGTAGGTAGTCTAACGCCAGCTTTTGCTGCATTTCCATTCTTGCCAGAGAATTCATTTCTTCCTGTAAAATTGACAAGCCCTCATGGGTGTCATTGGCCAAAGCTTCCAAATCATGTGATAACACACGCAACTGTTTTATGTTCCATGCTACCCCAAACCAGGGTCCTGCAATTGCTACAATCTTCTGGCCTTCAGATAAATAAGTTCTGTCAGAATCATACCCATAATGCTGCACATCAGCAAAGGAGCGCTTATGGACATGTAGGTATAGATTTGTCACTTGAGTCTCTTTGGGAAGCACCCTCAAACCCCCCGGCTGCAAGGTGCCTAGGGTACAAACTCCAGACCAAACTACAGGGAGCACAGGTGTTGCCACCTTTCCACAGATCCAAACAAAACCTTCTGGAAGTCCAGTGACACGGTAACCCAAACGTCTAGCAGGTAAATTCTGAACCAGGTTCACTATAGCATTCTCATGATGATTTCTAAACAGGATGTGAGTGCAATTTGAGCCCTCCCAGCTCCAAGTCCACACTCCTGTTGTTCTCAGAC
>JARBWK010000007.1:25292436-25397775 GCA_030556195.1 Anolis apletophallus
TAACCCATTTCCACCCTGGGGTTTTGCCCTGTGTGGAAGGGCCCTCAGTCCTACAGAACTGGATCATACTGGGATTGCAAGAAGGCATTCTTGGGATACAGGTGGTAGGAAAAACAAACAAAGGTGTTTCCATTGTTTCTATTTGAGGGCTGCCAAAACCTCTTCAAAATAGACTGAGGGGCTATTGATTTTATTTTTAAGCAGTGTTCAGCCACCATCCAGGAACACTCTATACCTCAGCTTTTATAATAAATGAAATGAGAGGTCTTGTGTTTAATGAAATAGCTTTACAATCATGGGGGGTATCATGCTCTTCATTTAACGGTGCTGTGGTTTAGAAACACAGCTGTTTGATTCATGGTTTGTGAAGTTTCTTGTGAACACAGTATAACTAAAGAACCACCTGTCCCTTTAAAAGGGATTCTGCATGACTCTGTTGCGTCCCTTGGATTTTATCCCCAGCACAGAAGTGCTTTTGTTTGTAGCTCTAGTGTTAGAAGGAAGAATCAAATCTTCTCCGTGGTTTCTCAAAGGTTATGAACCATTTCATACTGTTCTGGTGTGGAAAAGGATTACAAACTTGTTTTAAATCTGCCAAGCATGATGTTAGATAGAAAGCATCCATGTTATTTTCTTTTATAGTGAGATGGTGCCAGGGGCATGAGTTTTTATCTAAAGATTTAAAAACCAGCATTTCAATAGTCCTTGTCCTGAAGATACTCAAACCTGTTTTTAAATGCTGCTTCTATATTTTAAAGATTTTTTTCCTAATTCCTTTCAGTGTTCATGGTCTTAAGCATTACCTTGGCACATTGGGGTGAGATGTCATCCACTCCCCGTCCACTCAAAAACTGTTTTTGAATCCCAGATCATGAAGCTGATGATTGCTCAAATAACCTTAAACTAAACTTACCAAAACTATTATATTTATTCCAAAATATCCCAATAATTAGAAATTCAAAAATATTTGATAATTGGAATAAGGATTTATCAAGTTTTATCTGGAATGGAAAGAAACCAAGGATAAAATTAAAAATAATGATCGACAGAACGAGCAGGGGGGGCTTCGGACTCCCAAACTTAAAAACATATTTTGAAGCGAAAGACACTTTCATGGATAAAGGAATGGATCTCTTTACAAAACAAAAAAATGCTCACTCTAGAGGGATTTAACCTGAGAGTGGGCTGGCATTCATACTTGTGGTATGAACAATCCAAAATTGAAAAAAAAATTGTGAACCATTTTATAAGATCTGCATTGATTAAAGACTAGAATAAATACAGACAGCTGTTCTATGTAAAAAAAAACCCACTTTGGATCTCATCTCTGGAGGCAAACAAAGGAGGCTCTTGGGTTGGCAAAAATGGCCAACATATAAAGATCTTTTAAGGAAAAACAAAGGTGACTTCGAACTAAAAACTTTAGAAGAATTAAGGCTACAATATAGCAACCTGACTTGGCTGCAATATTTCCAGATTAAAGAATTATGCAAAAAAGATAAAGTAAATGATTTTGAGGCCAAGAATTCTGGGAGAAATTAATGACAAGAAAAAGCAAAAATATAACAAAGCTATATAATGAATTATTAGATTGGGAAACTGAAACGGAGGTGGTCAAAAACTGCATGATAAATTGGGCTAAAAATATAGGACACACAAGAAACGAATCACAAAGAGCAATGTAACAACAATATAAGTATCACGCAGTATAAGTTCTCAGGTTCCAAAAAATAAACATTTATCAATTAATTGTGCTCAGAGTAATTTACACAGTATACTGTAATCAAAATAATGCATACATGCTGTCTTCATCTAAGTATTCATACACAGCAAATACGGGTGGTAAACTCACATGCAAGTGAGTGGACGTCGTAAAGGCGGAAAGGAGTTCCTCGTCATCCAAAAGGGCACAGTCCCGATGTCTCCCAAATGATAATAAAGTATTTCAAATAATAATTGAGTCCCGGTCAAGGATGCCAGTCTGTATAATAGTTATTTGTTAATGGGGAGACAATCCATGGTCGACGAAATTGATGCGCGCCTTCGTTTCGCCCCCGAAGGGGCTTCCTCAGGACCAGTGGGCGTGGCCTAGGTAGCGTTGTTTACAGACGTTGAGAAGCAGGAACCGCACTGAGGTATAACAAACATATATTCCTAAATCTCTAATATAGACTAGGATTCAAAATGGGAAACAGCCCAGGGCAATGGGAAATGAATGGGATTTTTTAGAGAAGAAAGAAGGATACATACCAATGCATGAGGAAACACAAGCACCGCAAGTGCTGACAATATCGCTGGGATATCGGGCAGGAGGCGCAAAGGTGCGAGAGAACCGGGTTTAAGTAAAGATCATGCAGGTGTGTTACACAAGTAGTTCACTGATTGATAGTTGAGTGTTTAACCCTTGGGGTTCCTCGCATTGTAAATTAATTATCCATTTATTTTCAAGCTGCAGGAGCAATTGCTTTGTGTTTTGGTGTGGTTTTGGATGAACTTTTTCTAATACCATTACTGTAAAGTTGTCGTGGGAGGGATTGTGAGCTTTAAAGTGTGCATATAGTATGGAATTGTCACAGCCCATTCGAAAACGTGATCTGTGCTCACAAATTCTTGTCCGGAGTTCCCTGGTGGTCTCCCCGACATAAAGGCCCCCACAGCAGCCACATGTTATACAATACACCAAATTCTTAGAGTTGCACGTTGCCCATGAGTAGATCTTATAAGTTTTTTGGTTGTAAGGACTTGTTATGTAGGTGGAGGTGGAGATGTGTTTGCATATACTACATTTCCCACATGTTTTAGTGCCATTAGAAAAGGGGTTGGCTGGAGGGTGATCCATAGTGGAATCCCTAGTGTGCACTAGTACGTCTTTTAAATTCTGAGTTCTTTTAAATGCAATTAAAGGGGGTCTTTCTAGGCCAGGAATGGAACTGATCAGAGGCCAGAAATTTCTCACAATCTTTTTTATCTGTTGAGAATGGGGGGTCAAGGTAAAGGGCCAAATGATGTTGGTAGGGGACGCTTTAGACTGGGATTTAAGGAGAGTTTCTCTAGGGGTGGTATTGACTCTATTTAAGGCATTATCTAGTACTCTCGGGGGGGTACCCTCTTTGTTTTAAGTTATCTAAAATACCACCCCTAGAGAAACTCTCCTTAAATCCCAGTCTAAAGCGTCCCCTACCAACATCATTTGGCCCTTTACCTTGACCCCCCATTCTCAACAGATAAAAAAGATTGTGAGAAATTTCTGGCCTCTGATCAGTTCCATTCCTGGCCTAGAAAGACCCCCTTTAATTGCATTTAAAAGAACTCAGAATTTAAAAGACGTACTAGTGCACACTAGGGATTCCACTATGGATCCCCCTCCAGCCAACCCCCTTTCTAATGGCACTAAAACATGTGGGAAATGTAGTATATGCAAACACATCTCCATCTCCACCTCCACCTACATAACAAGTCCTTACAACCAAAAAACTTATAAGATCTACTCATGGGCAACGTGCAACTCTAAGAATTTGGTGTATTGTATAACATGTGGCTGCTGTGGGGGCCTTTATGTCGGGGAGACCACCAGGGAACTCCGGACAAGAATTTGTGAGCACAGATCACGTTTTCGAACGGGCTGTGATACTTCCATACTATATGCACACTTCACAGCTCACAATCCCTCCCACGACAACTTTACAGTAATGGTATTAGAAAAAAGTTCATCCAAAACCACACCAAAACACAAAGCAATTGCTCCTGCAGCTTGAAAATAAATGGATAATTAATTTACAATGCGAGGAACCCCAAGGGTTAAACACTCAACTATCAATCAGTGAACTACTTGTGTAACACACCTGCATGATCTTTACTTAAACCCGGTTCTCTCGCACCTTTGCGCCTCCTGCCCGATATCCCAGCGATATTGTCAGCACTTGCGGTGCCGTGTTTCCTCATGCATTGGTATGTATCCTTCTTTCTTCTCTAAAAATCCCATTCATTTCCCATTCTGGGCTGTTTCCCATTTTGAATCCTAGTCTATATTAGAGATTTAGGAATATATGTTTGTTATACCTCAGTGCGGTTCCTGCTTCTCGACGTCTGTAAACAACGCTACCTAGGCCACGCCCACTGGTCCTGAGGAAGCCCCTTCGGGGGCGAAACGAAGGCGCGCATCAATTTCGTCGACCATGGATTGTCTCCCCATTACCAAATAACTATTATACAGACTGGCATCCTTGACCGGGACTCAATTATTATTTGAAATACTTTATTATCATTTGGGAGACATCCGGGACTGTGCCCCTTTTGGATGACGCAGGAACTCCTTTCCGCCTTTTTACGACGTCCACTCACTTGCATGTGAGTTTACCACCCGTATTTGCTGTGTATGAATACTTAGATGAAGACAGCATGTATGCATTATTTTGATTACAGTATACTGTGTAAATTACTCTGAGCACAATTAATTGATAAATGTTTATTTTTTGGAACCTGAGAACGTATACTGCGTGATACATTGTTGTTACATTGCTCTTTGTGATTCGTTTCTTGTGTATGCTATTGGTGGGTCAGCCTACCTCTACTGTTTATTTGTAAAAATATAGGACACCCGATAAAATTACAAGAATGGCAGCAAATATGGAATAAAAAAATCAAATATACATATGCTGTCAATCTTAAGGAAAATTGGCTAAAGATGTTCCACAGGTGGTACTTGACACCAAAAAAATGAGTATAATGTACAAGAACCATTCCAATGTATGTTGGAAATGTAAGGTACAGGTGGGCAGTTTCTATCACCTATGGTGGACTTGCGATAATGCTACTAAGTTTTGGAAAAGCATTTATGAGGAAACACAAAAAATCTTTTAAAAAGAGGTACCACTAAAACCAGAATTCTTCCTTTTGGGGCTGTAGCAACTCAGCCCTCATCTCAGCCGGGGGGGCAGGAGAAAAGGTTGTTTCCCCAGATGTTGAGGAGGACATGGAAGCCGAGGTCGAGCCAGTTTCCTGTCTTTGCGCGCTGCTGCACATTCCAAATGCGCATGCGCGGGCCGGGTGCCCGCCCCCTCCTTCGCTCTGCTGCCCTCCTCCTTCTCCCTCCCTCCTCCTCAGGCCACGCTGTGACGGCACTGAGGATGGAGGTGGGGGAGTTGCCTCACGGGCAGCATGAGGACGCCTGGCGGAAGATGCGCCGCGTGAGGGGCAGAAACACCCCTCTGAAATCCGGCTGCGATCAACCAGCTCCAGGACCGCGATCGACTGGTCGATCGTGATCAATGTTGTGAGCAGCCCTGTCCTTTATGGATCGTAAAACTCTTATTTTGATAATTCAAAGCAACCAAGTAAAAGAGCACACAAGGGTGGCATGGACCATGCTTGATTTGTTGGATTACAAATTGCATAACTCCAATCTAAGTGATTCATGTCAGATTTAAGAATGTATACCTTTATCAAAATAAGAACATTACATTCCATACTGTTCTCTGTTCATTGTAATAAACAAAAGTGATATTTATTTCTGGGCTTGGAGGCTGAGTTGAAGGCGAAAAAAGGCACCGAGGTCCCCGAGAGATCTACTCTCCCTCCCCCACCGCCGCCTCCTCCCTCCCTTGCTTCCCGACCACCAACGGGACCACCAACGGGACCCCAGATAACTACCTGCCCCTTGCCCATGGGAAGGATTCCGCTGACCTCCCTCAGCTCTGGGCAGAATTTGGCTTACTAGAGGCGCAGTTCACGACCTTCGGAGAGAGGCTGAGACTTACCTTGGAGGGTGCTGCAGACGCGTGGATGGCGACCCGCGCCGGGCCCAACCCCAGATAGTGGAGGCCTCCAGGAGTCAGCCTGCCCGATGAACGGACGAATGCAGGAAAGGGCCAGGGCATGACCACCCGGACCTCTAGTCCCGACCCTGGAGAATTACAGTGGGACCACTCCTGGGACTTGCAGACCGACGAGCAGCAGGCCACCCTAAATGAAAGACCAGCCCCAGGAGCCATGGCGTTATCCGAGGAGGCGACGGAAGATCTTAATCCTCGATCGCTGGGTTGTGTCTTCGGGGAGGACTGTCCAATCGCACAAGCAGGCCTCAACCCGGGTGAGTGTCCCTGGTCCGCCTGCCGGGGTCTGAGGGGAGCTCGCCCGGCCAGTCAGCTGGAGGTGGGAGAGATGGAGACTTTTGATATTGACTCGGTCCTGGAGCGACGCGCAGGCCTTCGGCCGAGGCGCCCGTCTCTCTCCCTCTCGATAAGAAGAGAGTTGGTAGAGAGGCTGAAGATGGCGCCCGACCTTGAGGACGCGCTGGGAGAAGGCATGCCTCCCCCACCCTCAGGAATGAGGGGTGCGGAACTAAAGCGCAGGCGCACCAGACACCAGCGGCGGCGCCGGAAAAGAAGCTTTCTTCCGACAGCCCCTTTGCCTGAGGTCATGGAGGCGGCACCGGATGAGGCGACGGAGGAGAGGCGGGAGGATCCGCCGGTCGTGATGAGTCCACCAGATGCAGCGGTAGGAGGGACACAGGAGGTCCTCCCAGCCATGTCCCCTGGGGGGGGAAAGACAGGAAGCGGCGCCCGGAAGTGTCGTGGCGAAGAGCACGCCCGAAGAGAGAGAGGCCGAGAGAGAGGCCCTCCCCATCCGGGAGGAACAACATCGCCACCTGGTGGACGGAGGCCCCTCATTACCCTCGTGCCAGGAAGGCAACAAATGGAACTCCAAGGGCGGGTGGAGAGCCTCAAGCAGCAATGACTGACCGAGAGGCTCCAACCATGATGACACTCCAAACTGCCGCTCCCAGCCAGGAGAGACTATCCATAAGGGACAGCCCCCATCAGCTTCTACCTCAAGAGCGATGTCCATCTAATCCGAGGGTGGGAGAGGCAGCCCCCAGCGCAGCCCACCCTAACTCTCCAACGAGGCGAGAGAGGGGAATTTCAGATCCAGGACTTTTTGGGGAGCAGAATACCAACACTGGAGCCGAAGGGCCCAGTCTGCCCCACTTCCCCCACTTTGTGGGCCCTAAGGTGGGCCCTGGTAACAGTAGCTCGCCAAATCTGACCTCTGGACTTCCTTTAGCCCGACCTGAGCAAAATTCTGGGGGGGTTAGAGAGGGAGTTGCGAACGAGATTGCCTGGCCCTCAAACTAACTCTAGCCATAAATCACAAAGTGATCCAGCGCTCCCCCTTTTCAGAGGTTGAGCAAGGCGCCGGACACTTAGAGATTCAGGGATGGGCTTTGCAGGGGTGCTATTCGGGTGATCTCGGGCAGGGGCAATTGGGACGGTAGCCGTAGGTCTTATGAGAGAGGACGGACGAACCGTGTAAGGGCTCGTCCACCCTCTGACCTACGTGCTATTCCAAGACACGCAGATGGAGAGCTCTCATCTACCTCTCCTCCAACTCTGATACTAGCCAATACCAGATACGTGCACATAAATCCGCCACCATCAGGGATTTCTTGCTGGAGAGGAAGGCCGATCTGGCCTTCCTCTCAGAAACATGGCTCCAGGGGGAGACGGGGTCATCTTGCACGAGCTGGCATCTCCTGGGTTTACGGCTAGTTATCAGATGAGGACAGAGAGGCGGGGGGGAGGTGTTGCCATCCTCAGTCGAGACAATTTTAATTCTAGGACGATTCCGGTAGCGAACATTCCAGGCATGGAGTGCTCTGGCCTGGTGTGGGACCTTGGTGAGAGTGTGGCCTTCCTGCTGGTGTACCGTGCACCCAACGCATCCGGCGGGGAGTCTGCAGGCTGCTGGAGGTGGTGGCGGAGTGGGCATTGCGGTTCCCCAGGCTTATGGTTCTGGGGGACTTTAATGTCCACGCCGACACCGCCTCGACAGTAGCCTTGGATCTAGTGTCTACCATGGAGGCACTAGGTCTCTCACTGTGTAAGACCGGTCCCACTCACCAGGCTGGGCACACCTTGGATTTGATTTTCGCTGCCGGAATTGGTGTGACCCCAGCCTCTATTATAGAGGTTCCATGGTCGGATCACAAGGTCCTAGAAGTCCGTCTGGAGCTGGCCTCACCTCTCGGTAAGGGTGCCGAACCTATTATGGTTCGCCCGAGGAGACTTATGGAACCCATTCGGTTCCTGAATGCTCTAAGGGAATGGGAGCCCCCCAGCGATTCCGTCGATGGGCAGGTGGAACACTGGAATGCCAGTCTTTCCGCCGCCCTTGATGAAATCGCCCCCCAGACGCTCTCTCATCCCTCGGACTAATCGCTCGCCTTGGTTCTCTGAGGACCTGCGGGCGATGAAACGGAGGAAGAGACAGCTAGAGGACGTGTGGCGGAGACTCCGTGACTAAGCTTGAAATCAGCTTATAAGCTGTTTAAAAAGGCTTATGAGCATGCTATCAAGGAAGCAAAAAAGTTATATTATTCCTCCTTGATAGAGTCGGCTAGTTCACGCCCGGCTCAACTTTTAAGATAATTCGGTCTCTGACAGCGATCCCTACTGTCCCAAATGATAGGGGTTTGGCTCCGACAGCTGAGGCTTTTCAGAACTATTTCACCGACAAGATTTCGTTGCTCCGCCGGGATATCCCCGCTACTTTTGCTACAGTTAGCAAACTCGAGACTCCGCCGCCACTCGGCGGGCCCACCTTCACCCGTTTCCAATTGCTGGACGCAGCAGCTGTCGATAAGTTACTTGTTGCAGCTAGACCAACTACTTGCTCCTCGACCCGTGCCCCTCCTGGCTTATTAGACCTTGCCAGGAGAGGTTACGCGGACCCCCTGGGCACGATCTTAAATAGCTCCCTTGAGCAAGGAGTCTTCCCAGGGGATTAAAAGAGGCTATGGTAAGACCGCTGCTGAAGAAGCCGAATTTAGACCCTTGGCTCCCTCCAATTACCGGCCTGTTTCCAACTTGCCCTTCCTGGGCAAGGTGATTGAGAGGCAGCAGCGGATCAGCTGCAGCAGTTCTTAGAAGACACAGCTGGATTTGATCCCTTCCAGTCCGGCTTCCGTATTGGGCACGGGACGGAGACCGTGCTTGTCGCCATTACAGACCAACCGCCGCCAGCTGGACCAGGGTGGATCGGCACTGCTTGTCTTGTTAGATCTGACAGCAGCGTTTGATACAGTAGACCATGCATTGTTGACCCACCGTCTATCCGCTCCCGGAGTCACGGGGACTGCCCTTCCATGGGTGGCCTCCTTTCTCCGGGATCGGGCACAGCGTGTGGATGGGGGCGGGATCGGCTCCAGGCGGCTCCCACTTAACTGTAGGGTCCCCCAGGGGCCATTCTCTCCCCCTTATTATTCAACGTTTATATGCGCCCCCTGGCCCAGCTGGCCCGCGACTTTGGTCTGGAGTGTTATCAGTACGCTGATGACACCCAGCTTCTGCTGCGAATGGACGGCAGGCCGGATACCGTACCCGATTGCTTCCATCTGTGCCTCGAAGCCGTGACTGGTTGGCTGCGGGCCAGCCGGCTGAAGGTGAATCCGTCGAAGACGGAGATCCTATGGCCTGGTCGGCCTGGCCGGGATGAGTGCCGGTTGCCTACTCTGGACGGCGAGCAATTAAGCTTGGGAGACTAGACTACTGTAACGCCCTCTACGTTGGCCTTCCCTTGGCGACGATTCGGAAACTCAAGCTAGTGCAGAATGCCGCTGCTCGCCTGCTGGCAGGAGTGCCGGTGAGGCAGCACATTACGCCCATCCTCCAGCACCTGCACTGGCTGCCAATTGAGTACCGAATCACCTTCAAGGTGCTGGTGTTGACCTTTAAGGCCTTGTGCGGTCTAGGGCCTGCGTGCCTCTTGGACCGCCTTGCCCCATACGATCCCCGAGATCACTCCGCTCAGCAGAGCAAAACCTGCTGGAGATTCCACCGATCCGCCTCTGCCGCCTATCATCAACTAGGCAGCGCTCCTTCTCCGTAGCAGCTCCAACGGCCTGGAATGCCCTGCCGGAGGAGGCTAGAGCCATACGGGAGCTCGCCCCCTTCCGCAGGGCCTGTAAGACCTTCCTTTTCAAGCAGGCCTTCGGTTGACATATAACGCCTCTTGCTTTCAATCGACTTATGACTCTGTGTTACCGTTTTTTGTCACTTAGTGTAATTTTAACAATGTTTTAATGATGTTTTTTAGTATCATTTTTGTTATTTTTATGGTTATAGCATTGTTTTATTTTGTTCGTGAGTCGGCATGAGTGTTGCCTGCCGATCACTATGTATGTCTTGTAACCCGCCACGAGCCCTCGGGAAGAGGCGGAATACAAATGCAAATAATAAATAAATAAATAAATTTATTTCACAATAGTTCATACTGTTTATAATCATACATTCCTTATCACTGTTGTTTAAAGCAATGAATTAGATGCTATTTCAATTCCCATCCCCACAAGATATGGAAATCTGCATACTATCTTCAGTTAACTTACACATTCTCTACAAGGGGAGAAAGAATAATGTAAAAATTTACATTTCCATCATAGCTGAACAAAAACGGAATGAAGTCTTTCACTCAAGAGACAACCTGCTGCTGTCTCTTATTCTTATTCTCTTATTCGACCCTCCGCCGAGATATCCCAGCCACCCTTGATACAGTGAGTGAACTCGAGACTCCGCCGCCACTCGGCGGGCCCACCTTCACCCGTTTCCAACTGCTGGACGCAGCAGCTGTCGATAGGATACTGGCGGCAGCTAGACCAACTACCTGCTCCCTCGACCCGTGCCCTCCTGGCTGGTTAGATCTTGCCGGGAGGGCTCACGTGGCCCCTGGGAAAGATTATCAACAGCTCCCTTGAGCAAGGAGTGTTCCCAGGGGACTGAAAGAGGCAATGGTAAGACCGCTGCTGAAGAAGCCGAATTTAGACCCTTCGGCTCCCTCCAATTACCGACCTGTGTCTAATTTGCCTTTCTTAGGCAAGGTAATTGAGAGGGCAGCAGCGGATCAGCTGCAGCGGTTCCTAGACGACACAGCTGGGCTTGACCCCTTCCAGTCCGGCTTCCGTATTGGGCATGGGACGGAGACCGTGCTTGTCGCCATTACAGACCAACCGCGCCAGCTGGACCAGGGTGGATCAGCACTGCTTGTTTTGTTAGATCTAACAGCAGCGTTCGATACAGTAGATCACGCCTTGTTGACCCACCGTTTAGCCGTGACTGGGGTAAGGGGGACTGCCCTTAAGTGGGTGGCCTCCTTCCTCCGGGATCGGGGACAACGTGTGGAGGGGGGCGGGGAGGCCTCTGGGAGACTCCCATTAAGCTGTGGGGTCCCCCAGGGGGCCATTCTCTCCCCCTTATTATTCAACGTATATATGCGCCCCCTGGCACAGCTGGTTCGCGACTTTGGTCTGGAGTGTTATCAGTATGCGGATGACACCCAGCTTCTGCTGAGAATGGACGGCAGGCCGGATACCGTACCGATTATTTCCACCGATGCCTTGAAGCCGTGACTGGCTGGCTGCGTTCCAGCCGGCTGAAGGTGAATCCGTCGAAGATGGAGATCTTGTGGCCCGGTCGCCCTGGGCTGGATGAGTGCCGGTTGCCTACCCTAGATGGCGAGCAACTAAGCTCGTCATCCCTTGTCAAGAGCTTGGGTGTCAAACTGGACCCCTTGCTGACCATGGAGACCCAGGTCTCCACGGTCAGCAAAACAGCGTTTTACCATCTCCGTCAGGCTAGGCGACTGGCACCCTACCTGTCCAGGGATGACCTGGCCACGGTGATCCAAGCGACGGTCATCTCGAGACTGGACTACTGTAACGCCCTCTACGTTGGCCTTCCCTTGTCGACAATCCGGAGACTCAAGCTGGTGCAGAATGCCGCTGCTCGCTTGCTGGTGGGAGCATCAGTAAGGGAGCATATTACTCCCATCCTCCGGCAACTGCACTGGCTTCCTATAGAGTACCGAATTGTCTTCAAGGTGCTGGTACTTACCTTTAAGGCCTTGCACGGTCTAGGGCCTGTGTATCTGAGGACCGCCTTGCCCCGTTCGTTCCCCGAGATCACTACGTTCAGAAGAGCAAAATTTGCTAGTGGTTCCACCAATCCGCTCCTGCCATCTATCCACAACTAGGCAGAGGGCCTTCTCTGTGGTGGCCCCAGTATGGTGGAACTCGCTGCCTGATACCTCCAGAGCAATTTCAGAGCTCGGCCCTTTTCGAAGAGCTTGTAAGACTGTTTTGTTTAAAATGGCCTTTGATTAACAGACAAACAAATCTCGCCTGAGGGGTTATGCCTGGAGTTTTAGAAACCCATTTCTGATTTTAATGTATACCGGTTTATATGTTGCGTTTTTATACTATGTAAAGCTGCAAGTCCTATGCGCAGCATCTTTTATAGTTGTTTGTGATCCGCCCCGAGCCTGCAGGGAGGAGCGGAATATAAGATCGAATAATAAATAAATAAATTAATAAATTATTCACAGTGGCTAGAATAATTGTCTTAGAAGTTTACTGACTACATTGTCTGCTGTTTTCATGAAGATGCCTCTCATTGCTTTTCCTCAGCACGATGTCACTCAGGTTCCACGTACCCAATGGACATCAAGAGTAAAAACCAAAGCTGAACTGAAGTAAATTCTAGAATATGAGAGGTGTGTCTAGGAATAACTTTCATTCCTTTTATTTGTATCAAGCCTTTTCTTCGTGTAACCCAAATCATGGCATTAGTCCATTTTAAATATCATAATGTCAGAGTAGATGAAAGAAAGGTTCAGTTCCCATTCAGCAGTTGGATAGCATACATTTACACCAATATTGCCACACAGAACATACTATTACTAGACCACGTACTAGACTGCATGCTTGAACAACCAACTGCACAGTGGACAGCAACAATTCACATATGTCTGCTGTGCAATGGTTATACCACCTACACAACTTTGATTAGAGTTTATATGTAGGGAAGAAAAAGAAAACACAAGCATCAAGATAAATGCCTCTTTGTTGCAGAAAAAGGCAGATTGCTGATGCTATCAACAATGAGATGCTGAAATCTGGCTACTAAATCATGTTGTCATGATGACTGCACAGGTGCAGAAAATATAAATGGACTTTTAATCACTCTAAGCTCAAATTACAAAAATATTAATGTTCATTGGATCGAAATCAAAACTATACATTGGTGAATTATGATTCCACATAATTCAGCTTATAAATCAAACTAATTTGAAATCCTGGCACCATCATTAAGATGCTTGGAAATGTTCCCTTGTGCAGATGCTCAAATCGGAGTGGTCACATACCTTGGGAAAATTGCAACAAGAAGACTAACATGGGAGAATCCCTGGCTTCTTACTTGTTCAGTTGTTTGACTTTTTTTTCTTTTAACTTGGCTTTGATATGGAAATGTTTCCCTTAGCGCTTCCTTTGCCCTAAAGTTTTATTAGAATAAAAGGACCAAGTCAGTGATTTGCCACAAATTCTTGTTTTTAGACCTGTTATAGCTGTCTCACTTGTGTTGATATTTCTTACTCTGAACAACAATGAAAAATCCTTTTTGATTCTTAGCTTTGTGCAACACAACCATAGAATACAATGAATAAAAAGGTGTAGGATGTTCCTTTCCCAACTGTGCAATGGCAGCCAAACAGCACCTGAGTGAACCATTAGTTAATAAAGTGTTTATTTTTGATGGGACTGAGATTGTACTAGGGCTCCATCCAGCTGCCATTTTGAAGGCAGTAAAAACACACTGCGAAAAGAGGTACTGGATATCACCTTGGACAACATTAAAACAATACTTGCACTGTTACAATCTTCAATCATACCAATCTATGGAGTTCTTCTCATCACTCCTGAAACCTACAGGATTGTGGAAAATAAACAAAGAACTAAGTGTGGGCAAATCTGTTTTAGTCCAGTTGAGTACCGAATTGTTTTCAAGGTGCTGGTTTTCACCTTTAAGGCCTTGCATGGTCTAGAGCCAGTGTACCTGAGGGACTGTCTCACCCCGTACGTTCCCCTGAGATCACTATGCTCAGAAGAGCGAAACCTCCTGACAGTTCCATTAGTCTGCTTCTGCCACCTCTCTGTGACTAGACAACGCGCCTTCTCCGTGGTGGCCCCGGCGCTGTGGAATACACTGCCGGATGATGTTCGTGACATCGCGGAGCTAGTTCCTTTCCGTAAGGCATGTAAAACAACCCTGTTTAAGCTTGCCTTTTACTAAATCCTCCGGACTCTCTGACCATGCCTTTAAATTGACCAAATGTTTTATTTGTATTTTATGTATTTTATGTGCATTTTATCTGTATTCTATGTGTATTTTAATCCGACTGTGTGTAAACTGCCCCGAGTCTGCAGGGAAGAGTGGTATACAAAATTGAATAAATAAAAATAAAATAAATACTTCACATTGACTTTTTTGAAAAATAGATGAATATTTTGTACAATACATGTTTAAATGTGTATTCTATTGCAAAATGTATGTATTTCTTGTTATGTTTAAAATGCCAGGAATTGTGTTCTGATACAGGAAAAATGGAAAATTCTAGTAGTCAAATTTTATTCTTTATGTTACTGAAGAGGTACAGATTGAAACATTGAATATAGAAGTTTGCAAATAATGGAATTCTGAAGCATCCCTTCAGGGGACATATTCCTCCCTCTGGAAGACTGTAATATAAATGTAGAAAGATCTGAAATTATTTCAGTGCCTGCTGCTTTCATTTTGCTTCAAAAGGTGGCTTATGAAATAACAGAGAAATCAGTAATTCATAAATTATGATCACAATGTGTCAAAATACTGTATAATCTATCTAAATGTGTTACCAGACAGCTAAAAAGGAGATATACAAGATGGGCTTTTTTTTCTCTCCAGATAATAGTATGATTTTGTGGGAACAAAATATCTCTGAGCTATGATATTTCACAAATGCTCAACTGTAGGCTGGTTTTCTTTGGAGTTGGTTTTTGAGTCTTCCAGAGAGAACTGAAGGCTAGAAAAAAATCTTTAAGTGCATTCAGAATAAAATAATCTATATTTTTTTCAAGCACTTTTCAGAGGTAGCCCCACATAGAGCACATTATGTAACTAAGGGATGTATCATCATGACTAGATTTAACTGGGATATAACTAAGGCATGTATCATCATGACTAGATTTGGCTTTTCAAGGAATGGGCACACTTAGCACACAAGTTTTAATTGTGCATAGGCCTACTTGGCCACCCCAAATACTCCAGGTTTAGTGCTATGTGGTGGAGGCTCCCCAAACTGCAGACTTGTGTCTTCAGGGGTAGTGTGACCCCATTCAGCACAGACTGCACCAGGAATGTGGCACAGCTGGCTGTCAGCTGCATAAGATCTCTCTGACCAGTAGGACACGAGTTCGAAGCCTGCCCGGGTCGAGGTGGGTTCTCGACCTTAAGTGTAGCCTGCTGTCGACCTTTGCAGCCCGAAAGACAGTTAGATTTGTCAAGTAGGAGATAAAGGTACCACATTAAAGTGGGGAGGCAAATTTTGACTGATTTATGACGCCATTAAAAAAGAACCCAGGAATCGGTGAGGAATGCGGAAGAACAAGGGACGCTGGAAAACGCTGAGAGATGAGGAGTGCGTCAGCTGCCCCTGGTGGCCAGAAAGTTTGCCTCTGTTCATTTATATATGTGTGTAATATGTCAAAAATGTATGTACTGTACTGTATGTGTACTATAATCCGCTTTGAGTCCCCTTCGGGGTGAGAAGAGTGGAATATAAATAAAGTAAATAAATATTCCCTGGTCTGCCTTCTAATTCACCAAGAGAACCTCTGTCTTGTTTGGATTAATTATCCATTTCTTTGACCTCATCCAGTTCATTACTGATGACAGTGTTTAATGTCAGCACAGCTTCCTTGTCTTTAACTGAGAAGGAGTAGTAGAGCTGGGTGCCATCTGCATACAGGTGGCACCACACTGCAAAACTCTGGATGACCCAGCAGTTCTGGATATGTTGTTATGGGCTCGTATTCTTTTATTTTCCTTGCACTGCTTCAGTGATCTGGAAGGAGGAGGAAGGTAGCTGAAAAGGAAAAATGTCATCATTGTGTACATCTTTGTATTCTCTGGAGTGTTTAGTAATTTTGTCAGCCTTTTTTGTTTTTGTATTATTTATTAATTTCCCCCTTCTGTTATTTGTTTCAATTTGTCCATAAATTTCGCATAAATAGTTTAATGGAAAAGGGGGGAGCTGGACAGGGTCTGGTTCCTTCTTGTTGTTATTACTAGTGATTGTCATGAACTCTCAATCTGCCCTGACATCATCCTTGACTTTATCCCTCATCCTTTGATACTTGATAAAGTGGGAAACCAGAAAAATCTGAAACCAACAATCGTTCAGCAGTAAATGGGTTTTGAAAGAACCATGGCAATGTACACAGATATTAATGAATGCCTCAGTTGCTTCTGGCAGTGTCATGGGGCAGCTTGAAAAGTTGCTTAATGAGAATAGGAACTGGAAGCATATTGCTTGCTTCCTTTCCTAGATCTTTTGAAGGAGCCATATGTATGATAAGAAAGCTGACATTTCAGAGAGGCTGCTTGGAATATTTATAATGAACTAGAGACATAGAATCCCAGACAGATCTCAGACAGCTGCTCTCTTATTGACACAATAGTTTTAGCCATGACTAATAAAATTTTCAGAAAACACTCTGCTTTGGAAGGATTTGCAATTACTTTTGACATTTCATTTGAGTTTATACTCCATGTCAGGGTCTTTCTTCTATCATGCAGGCATCTAACACACACACACACACACACAGCCAGTAGTTAAAGTAAACCTTCAGTTTCAAGCCTGATTTTGCTACTGACATTTATAAGATTTAAACATTTTGAAACTGTAAGAATTGCCAGTTTTGGGAATTATAGTTTTGATACAAAACATTTGGTGTTTCTGAGTATTGCTGCTTAAATGATTGATATGTTAATGTGGGTGGTTAACAAGTTCCATAAAACACAGTTAAAACATAGATTATAAATATCAAAGAGCACAATCTAAAATAATAAATTCACATATAAAATTACAAATTTCACAAAGCGCCTATAGAGGGAACATAAGTAAAAACATGTATTTTACTGTAACGCAAGTATGACTATACTATATTCTAAGAATGACTATAAATAGACACAAACAGAACTTGACTTTTGAAAGAATGAGGCTTTATAACTATTCTCACGAAATAGCTATATTACTATAAGATACCACAAGCAGAACTTTCCCACTGTTCCTAATCCTGGATAGGATGTTATTGGATTTTGTGATCCTTTCAGAATCAAGATCATAAGCCATTTAAAGCTGTGCATCCTAATGCTAACACTTTGAATTGGGCTCCAGAACTCACTAGCAGCCAATTTCAGAATGGGTAAATAAATATAGCTCTCTTGTCAATACTGTGCCTGTCTATAGCCTCCACACTGTAATCAAGGGAAATTTTTATGTAAGTAAATTAAGGTACAAGTTGAGTATCTCTTAACCAAAATGTTTAAACATTGCTTTTGTTCCTTCCAGCCCAGTTTTCCTAGTAATTCCTTCACCCACCAGTGTGGATTACAATGTAGACAATCAATGTATTATCGAAGACTTTCATGGCTGGAATCACTGGGTTGCTGAGAGTTTTCTGGGCTGTATGACCATGTTCCACAAGCATTCTCTCCTGATGTTTTGCCCACATCTTATGGCAGGCATCCTCAGAGGTTGTGAGATCTGTTGGAAACCAGGCAAGTGGGGTTTATATATCTGTGGAATGTCCAGGGTGGGAGAAAGAACTCTTGTCTGTTTGAGGCAAGTGTGAATGTTGCAATGTGCCACCTTGATTAGCATTGAATAGCCTTGCAGCTTCAAGGTCTGTCTGCTTCCTGTCAGGGGGAATCCTTTGTTGGGAGGTGATTAGCTGGCCCTGATGGCTTCTTGTCTGGAATTCCTCTGTTTTGGGGTGTTCTTTTTATTCAACGTTTTGATTTTAGAGGTTTTGTAAATACTGGTAGCCAGATTTTGTTCAGTTTGATGGCTTCCTCTTTTCTGTTGAAATGGTCCACATGCTTGGGCATTTCAATGGCTTCTTAGTGTAGTCTGATACGTTAGTTGTTAGAGTGGTCCAGCATTATAGATAATCCATTGTGGATGGAAAATTGTGATAACACCCCCTTCTTTGATTATAAATTATGATTATTGGTAATAAGAATGTACATCTGACTCCCCCCTCCCCCTAAGCTTTACCCAGATAAGAGAATTTATGGAGAAATGTATTGATGTTTGAAGTTACACCATCTGTGTCTTTGTATTCCTCCAAATATGAATAAGTAAGAAAGCTTTGGGAGGATTTATAAAAGAAATATGGGCAGACACATTCCACTTAAAATTATCATAACTATTAAAATTGGATGGGTTAGGAAATGCATTTTCCTCCAAATGCAGAAAACAATATCTGGAATATAATTAGAGATGGAAAGTAGACTTTTTGAATGAACAAGCTGTCTAAATTTGCCTTCATTTGTCAAGGAATTATTTATAGAAGTAGGCATCCTTTCTCATATTTTGGAATAATAAAATATAGGACTATATATACTTGTATACTTTATTGAAACATATAAAATTATAGTAGTTTATTTGCTTCATAATTAGTTTAATTCTCAAGTTCCCTAATATAAAAGGGGAAAAAAGAGAATTTCTGTAGTGTACGATTCCTTATTTCTCTGTATGTGTGCACTTTTTGAAACTATGTGTTTGCTTTTTGTATATAGTTTCTAATTCAGTGCTTGGGGTAACAAATTGTTACATCTTGAAAGATTATTTTAATTGTGATGGAATATTTTGCTTTATATATTTTGTCTTACAGGTTCTCCAGTGAAATTCTTGATGATGCCTGCGTTATTTGCCATTAACAATGTTTGCAAAGACTGGATGTAGCATCTTCGAAATAGGATACTTCTAATTAGCTTCCTTCCATGTTTTCATTCAAATATAATTAAACTTTTAATCCCACAGTACGCTGACCATTAGTGGAATGACTTATAATGAATGTTTTCACTTTTGTCTTTAATATGCTGTGCCTAGCTGCCTTCCTAACATTTGAATATTAGAGGGAGAGGCAAACTCTCTTTGGCCTCCTGGGAACAGAGAAGCACTGGGAATTCATATGGAGGTCAGCAATACTTTGTGTCTAACTAACTAGTTGGGTTTAAAAAAAATGAAAACATGCAATTGCAGGAGTTATATCTCATGCAAACTTCAGTGAGGCTAATAATAATAATAATAATTCTGGTAAAAATTGAGAGCCAAATTGACAAAGAAAAAACATGGCTGTGGCTCACAAATGGAACTCTGAAAAAGGAGACGGAGGGCCTGATTCTTGCAGCCCAAGAAACAAGCCATTAGAACAAATGCCATTAAAGCCAGAATTGAAAAGTCGACGACAAATCCCAAATGTAGACTCTGCAAGGAAGCAGATGAAACAATAGATCACACCCTCAGCTGCTGCAAGAAGATTGCACAGGCAGACTACAAGCAAAGGCATAACACCATTGCTCTGATGATTAATTTATTTATTTATTTATGGTATTTGTACCCCGTAGCTTCTCACCCCCTCGGGGGGACTCAGCACGGCTTACATTTGCAGCACTACAGGCTGCAACACCACAATACAATATAAAAATACACCATATAAGCAACATCATTAAAAAGTATTAAAAGCATTAAAAACATTACATTAAAAACCACTACATACAACAATAATTAATTAAAGCCATCAAGCGGAGCACATTGTCAGTCCAGTCAAGTCCAAAGTGTCAATCCAGTCAAATCCAAAGGTACAATTTACATCTGCTGCCCAAAGGCCTGGTCCCAGAACCACAACTTTAGCTTTTTTCTGAAAGCAAGGAGAGATGGAGTCGATCTTATTTCGTTTGAGAGTGCGACAAATGACAAAATGCTGGTGGGATCACTAGCCGGAAAAAGTTACAGAGAATGAACATGCCAAACTTCTCTGGGACTTCCGGATTCAGACAGACAGAGTTTTGGAGCATAATACTCCTGACCTCACAATTGTGTTAAAAAACAAAGTATGGATCATCAATGTCACAATCCCAGGCGACAGCAGGATTGAAGAGAAACAACTGGAAAATATGACACAATATGAGGATTTAAAGATTGAACTGTAAAGACTCCTGCACAAACCAGTGAAGGTGGTCCCAGTGGTGATCGGCAAACTGGGTGCAGTGCCTAAATACCTTGGCCTGCACTTAAACACAATTGGCACTGACAAAATTACCATCTGCCAGCTGCAGAAGGCCACCTTACTGGGATCTGCACGCATTATTCACCGATACATCACACAGTCCTAAACACTTGGGAAGTGTCCAATGTGTGATAATAGTAATTTTATTTTTGTACCCTGCCTTCATCTCCTCAGGGTGGCATACATACGGCATAATGTGCCTGAAACAACACATAAAATAAATACACAAAACAATAAAAGATAAAAACCACTAGCATATAAAACAATCATTTAAACTCAAAACAGCGCCCAGAATTGTCGTAAAACATGGTCAACCATAACCAGGAACAGGGGAATAGGATAGTGCAAGTTGTAACTCATAAACTAGGGCATGGGACAAAAGTGCATCTGAAATTATACATCTGAAATTATTCTATATGTTTGTGTGTGTGATTTTCAAGAAATAAAGGGGAATAAAGACCCCTTGACTCTCTGGATGTTTTGGACTGCATCTTCCATAATAGTTTACCATTGGCAATGCTGGTATATTTTCTGGAAGCTAGCCTAAAATATCTGACAAGCCAATAGTTCTCTACTCTTGATTTACGATTCACAAAGTGCAATTGTGGAAAGTGCAAATGTGATCTATGTCTTGTTTTTGAAGGGCAAATTGAATATGAAGAATTAAAAGCAGAAATATACTTCATAAAATGATGGTAGCTGTGGAAGCCTGCAAGTGTACACAGCCACCCAGATATGGCCTCCCAGTCACTGTGGAGGTGGAAGTCCCTATCACCAGTGGTACTAAACATGGTTTGGTGCCACTGGGCAGTTACTCTTCCTCTCCCCATCCTCCCCATTCCCCTGGATTGAGGCAGTCTTTGGCTCCCTCCTTTCCCTGCTTCATACCCATATTACCTTGTCACCTCAAGAGTCCCGTATTTGAGAAAAAAAGGAAAACTTTATATCCCAGCTGCTGTAGGCCTAACAATTCTGGTCTGCTGGCATCATGTAGCTCCTAGGGAATATCATCTAGGGAACCCATGGAATGCAGACCCTCTCAGTGCCAAGGATGGCAGTGAAAAAGCAGGAACCGGCATTTTTGACAGTCAGCTGTTTCTTCTGGAAATATATTACTAGAAAAACAAAAGATTATTCCCGGGGTGGAAGGGCCCAAATGAGAAATTTGAGATAGCAGAAAGTCTTAGAATTAGTATGGGAAAAATATGACATCAAAATGGAGGTGATCCGCCATCTTGTGGATACAGGGGCCTTAGGGGTTTTCGTATAATTTATTTATTTATACGTCAAACTTGTATACCGCCACTCCCCGAAGGCTCGGAGCGGTTTACAAAAGTTTGGGTGCCCAGCGGCAACAGCAAGACAGTATATACAAGTAGACAAAGGGAAGAACAAAAGGGTAGGGAGGGGAGGAGGAAATAGGGAGGTGTCAACAGCGGTGTCCATTAGGGCACCGCTCTGCCATCAAAGGGAGGCAGACAGGGATGGCCCAGCACGATCGCCGGTGCCAAGGCGCCGGTGGGGGTCAAGAACTGCAAACTCCCATGGGGGAATTTGGGTTGAGAGACCCAGCCTGACCGCGCAGTGTCCTTCATGTCTTTTTTGGTGGTCCGGTGAGGCCCTCGGAGCTTCGACTGTTTATAGCAGGAGCTGCAAAACGTCCTGGTTCTGGTCAGGTCAATGGAGGGATCAGTTCTGGGAACTCGGTCCCTTTGGCAGATCCGGCAGGGGGTTGATCCCGGCCTCCAGTCCATGGCCAGTGGAGTCGCTCGGACGCCTTCCTTCCTCTTCCGGCGGCGCCTCCTCCTCTTCTGGGAGCCTCGCTGCACCTTAGCCGGGTCAGCGCCGGGAGTGAAGTCCTCGGAGGGTGGGACTTCTGGGAGTTGACTACTTCCAGGTGACATTTCTTCTTGAGGCCCCAGCACATGGGCTGGCTGGGCGTCCACAAGGACACACGCCATGTTGGGTCTTGCCTCCTCGAGGAGGCTCCCCCAACTTCTCCCAGGACGGCGCCGGCGCCAACAGGCATCAGGGGGGGAGCCAGGACGACCCAGACATCAAGCTCGACCAGCGACGAACCCGCCAACGTCGGCGGGTCCCCAGGACTCACCAGCCGGCGCTCAGGACCTCCGGGTGAATCCTCCACTGGGGGTAGGTGGTCAGCCTGGGCTAATTCATCTCCATCAACAGGGGAGGTCTTCTCCCGGTTCTTCCCCAGATCATCGCCAGGAGGAAACCGCTGGCTGGCCTAGTCAGAGATGGTTCCAGGGATATTTGGAGTATCTTCAGCTGAAAGGGCAGGCCTCTCCCGGTCCACATCCACGATACTAGTGGGAAAGTCCCATGACTGATCCCACAAGAAGTCATGGCCTGCGGGGGGGACTCGCAGAGGGTCATCCAGACTGATGGATTCATGACTCAGAGTTGGGAACTGCACAGTGGGAATCCCCATAGTCTCCAAAAGTCCTCCGAATTTGTCCCCAAATGCCTTGACATGCCACTATAAGTGGTTTTGAGGAACAAGGTTTTGAGGAACGCACCCCCGGCCTCCCTGGAATGCCACAGAGGCATTCCAGACAGGCCGGTGGGGCTCCGTGGCCTGGGTGAGATTTTGTTTTATGGTATTGTTTAGCAGAGGCAGTAAAGGACACAATGTAAGACTATAGAGAGTTAAAATGTTGCAAATTAAGTACTTTTATTGGGGGGATTAGTTACAATGTTAGGTTTGGGGAAGAGGCAAGTCAGATACTTGAAGTTAGATTGAACTTCTGCTGTAGGCACACCTCCCAACGTTGCTGGCCCAAATGGACAACCAGGAATGATGGAACTCCCTGCTGCAGGTCAAATCAGCTAGAATGCAGGTGGTTCTCTGGGGTTCATCTTCACAGGTGATGGCAGATAGTGAAAACCAATGTCACAGTTGAAGACCGCTGTAACTTGGAGGGCAGGATAAAATGGGAACTGCCACCCTGCATCATGGGATGGCAGTGGGGACAGCTGTGCTCAGTTCTGTTTCAGAATCAGCCCAAGTATTCCCCCTGGCCCAAGTTGAGGAATAGTCTAAATTCAGGTCCAAAAATCGGTTCCCCCAACTTTGGGTGTAGTAAGCCAAGATGCATTAAGTTGGCCTTGTATTAAATTACTCCAGATCAGTCCCATGCAGTGTTTGGTTGCCACTGGAATGAACTGGCTCTATAATGACCTATGTTCAGCCTAGATGTCCTCTTAGACTGAACTTGTCAGTTGTGGTTGTTATGTAGGAATAGATGAGAAGACATACTTCCGCAATCCATTGGGAAAGTAACATTTTAACTGTTTATTCCCAGTTAGGATACTTGCAAACAGACTGAAAATTCCAATCCTTTTTTTTACACTGTGATTGAGGAAAATAGTTTTACCTGACTGAAGTAACTGACTTGGACTTAGATCTCATTCCTTTAATGTGAGGATGTGAAATATGAACATACTTATCTGTTTCTTTTCAAGACAGTTCTACAGATTGCTGGGATCAGAATTAATGTGATTTAATCGTGTTTTATCTCTGATGGGTAAGATTATGAGAGTCTTCACACTTTTCTTGTCTACAATCTATATATTATGTGTAAAATGACTACACAAAGCCTTTTTTCTAAAATAAATTTTGCAAAGGTCCCCTCAAGTTAGAAAAATGTAATGATTGCAGGCCTTTTTTGTTGATGCTTTAAAAAAATCTCTACTTAACCAAATCTATATAAATAAAAATGCAACATTCGTTTGTGGGATTGACATAACCACTGGATGAATTGATACCAAATTTGGACACAATACACCTATCAGGCCAACGAGTGACCATCACTCATAAAAACACTGAAAAACACAGCAGAAGAGATTTTAAAAGCCAAAAAAAACACCTTACAACGCATGCACAAAACCATACACACACATATATATGCAAACACATATATATCCATATATATATATATCCATACATATCCATACATATCCATATATATATATATATATATATATATATATACTGTGTATGTATATGTGTGTGTGTGTGTGTGTATATATATACACACACACACATACATATAATAAAACTCAATGTTTGCGGCCAAGCAGCCGAGCGAATATGTGCCAGCATTTCGATTGGCTGGCACTCTGGGATTATTTGCATAACGGGCTATGATTGGCCAGCCTTGAACTCTAGGGCATCCAGAACAGGAGAGACTCCAGAACAGTGACAGGCCAGGCTTCTACAAAAGCAAGAACATTACAGCGCATCCACAGCAGGAGAGACTCCAGAACAGCGACAGGCCAGGCTTCTACAAAAGCAAGAACATTACAGCGCATCCAGAGCAGGAGAGACTCCAGAACAGCGACAGGCCAGGCTTCAACAAAAGCAAAAAAAGTCCAGCGCATCCAGAGCAGGAGAGACTCCAGAACAACATCAGGCCAGGCTTCTACAAAAAAAAAAAAAACAAGGCCAGGGCATCCAGAACAGGAGAGACTCCAGAACAGCGACAGGCCAGGCTTCTACAAAAGCAAGAACATTACAGCGCATCCAGAACAGGAGAGACTCCAGAACAGCGACAGGCAAGGCTTCAACAAAACAATTCTTTTTTTTAAAAAAAACAAAAAACCTTTTCTTAAATAAACATGACCTGGACCAAACTTTATATAACAGGTGGGGACCGTGTTTAAACAAAGCCTAAAGAACACAATAGAACTGAATGGAAATAATCACTGTACCGTTAATAATCACAAACGTGTAGACTTTATATATCAAGAGTAAATATCATAATGACATCAATGTGGGATGTAGCAAACTTGGACCAAACTTGGCAAACATACAACTGATAACCCAATTTACATCCTGGTGCAGTTTGGGGGAGGATGGATATCAGATGATAGGATTGGCAGAACCTTCACCCATTTTCAGACACCACTGTGACCCCCACTAATGATCTGGACCAAACTTGAGTTTGATTAAAACATAGTGTAATATATGACTAATCTGATATTACCTAACATCCGAAAACAAACAATACCCTTTTCAAATAACCCGGGCACCGCCGGGTCCCCAAGCTAGTGTATGTGTATATATATATACACACACACACACACACACATACACACACAAAACACATATACACAGACTGGGCCACAGCAATGCGTGGCAGGGAACGGCTAAAAAAATAAATAAATACAGATTTAGTAAATATTCATTGACGATATGGATATTCAGTTAACCAATATCTGTTGTTACCAAAATGCATAGGTGTGATTTTTTTTGCTGCAAACTTTATTTTATTACAAAATGTATTCTATTCTAGAGATTGGAAACTGAGATGGTGAATTACATGTTTGTTTGTTTATTTATTTATCATGCTCAATAAAGATTTCAATCTTTATTATGCGTATTTGAAAAATGTTACTTTACTGGAAGCCATTCCCATTTAAAATGATGGCTTTGCTTGATCAACTGCACTGGGTCATGCTTAGGATGTTTTATTATACTTGGCATGGTAAAGCTTTCAATTAGACAAAGCCTTGTCAGCAATAAGAATGCCAAAACTATAAAGACATATATAAGCTACTGAGCTGTTTCTACTGCAGTCCCTGAGATAACCCAGGATCAGAAGCTCTGTTAGGCATAGCACAAATGGAGAGTTAGTATTATTTATAAATGTCCCACTAATCTGGGAACAGCAAGAAATGGTTTGATCTGAGAAAGATGTTCTGCCTAATTAATTAATTAATTAAGGTGGTTGGAAAGTTTACAAGTTAGCACAATTTCTTACAGAATCTTTTTACTAAGGAAAACTTTTTACTAAGGAAGAAGATAAGCCATTAAAATGTTGAATGCTACAAACGCTGACAAAACCAGAAGTTTAAGCAGTCTGGATTCCAACGCATTGTAGTCACATTTCACTTATTCCAAACATTTTGATTATGGTAGACTTTTCTATTTATCTTACCATTGTCACATCTGACTATTTTGTCAGGTGCTCAATGTTATGCATATGAAAAGCAGGTATGCTAAAATTTCCCCAAATCCAAAATCTGAAAATTTCTGGTCCCAAATATTTTGGGATTTAGCTTGTAAAAATATGGAGCTCTAGAAAGTGTAGGGAAAAATGTGCTTAATCATGATATCTGTAAAACTGACACACACAAATATCTAAATACAAATGTTATATTAGGAAATATAAATACAAAACTGTTGAGCACTGAAAATGTCTGAAAAAATTGTCTTCAGAAAACAAATGCTTTAAAAACCATGTGAATTTTATTCTATTCTGGGGGATTTTAATTATGATTTTATCACTTCTGGGAAGGGAAAACTTGAATGAGCAGACAAGCTAAACAAAGTTCAAGATATATGTGAGAATTAACATTTTCAGTACCTTGCGTTAAAGAATTCCGCTCCTTCATAAAGCAAACAATGTTGATGGCTTCTCAGAGTGAATTATCTCTGATTACTAGTTCTTGAAGACTAGGAATCCTACTAATGAACCTCCAAATATATCCAGGTACTGGGCATGGAGTGAGACATTTTCTCTAGATCTTGCTGCTTTCACCAAAATCTATAGTATTCGTTCATTGCTGCACTTCTCCATACACCTCATTAGTCTTTCTCAAGGAGTTGGTAAACATATTGGGAAAGTTTTTTAACATCACTGTAGGCTGCAGTAGGAGAAGAAGAGGAAGAAAATCTCCTTTCCCCAGTGGTTAGATACAGAAATACGCTATTGGATTTTTGGGGTGAGTGCTGGATTGGAGTGACATGTAGGCTGATCAGACAAGTCTTGAGCATTTGTACTAAAAGTTCCATGATGTCAAACTATCAAACTAGATGCAATGTCTTACATAAATTGTGGTTCGTCAGATCAGGAGGAATGTGCAGCCCTCTCTGGTTCTTGGTATTAACTACTACCACTTTTTTAAAAAGATGTCTTGTGTTACTACATGCTTCTCGAGACAGGACTATAAACATTTGATGTAGTAACAAGGCTGCATTTACTCCATCCTGAAAAGTAAGGGCATTCCTAGATGTACTTTGCTACACTTTAAATACTGGGACCAAGTGATAGGTTCAAGTTTTTCATAACAATCAACAGAAAAGCAAGTGTGTTTGTTTTAAAATAGCACCTCAGGGTTTACTTCCCTTGGGTAAATCTAAAAGAAAGATGAATTTTGGATTCTGTAACCCTCCTCCAGCTCCTGAGATGATTTAGTCTCTTATTTTTAATAATAATAATAATAATAATAATAATTTCTCCTTTTTTTGGTACACAACATTTTTTTTGTTTTGCTCACAAGCTGTTGTTTTTGAACAGTGAGCTTTTAATACAGAAAAAGTCAGTCTTCTTTCAGCTTCCAAACCTCAGACTGGTTGAACTCTTTTGCGGGGAAACATTTTTCTTGTTGATGATGAGATGTTGGAGATAGCTTCACGTTTCTTCTCTTTGTTGCGAAAAGGAACCACGTGCTGGAGCACAGACTGGCAAAACCCACTATATTTAAATGTATGAAAAAAGTCCCCGTATCATTACTTTTGTTAGAACTATAATTTACACTATTGCCAAAAGGAAATGTATGACAACTCCAAAATATAATCACAAAGAAACGAGCAGGCTGGTAATCAAATATAACACAAACAGCAGTGTGTGAATACCTAATGGTCGTTAGACTGTATACGCTAAGAGTAAGTAATGAATAACACAACCCCGTATTTATGCAAAATATATCATTCTATTCCAATACTCAACAGTTAGGAAAACACCAAGATAACAGCATAGATAATACAGTGTATAAATACAAGTTAGAGGAGCAAAAGAAACCCCCAAAGTACTTGCCCAATGGCGATAATAGTGCTGGAAGAAGTCCGCTCCTTGCAGCAGAAGGCAATGCAAGGCAGCCCGGGCTCGGCGTGGGCCGGCACGGGGGAAGGGGAAGCGCCGGGCGATGACGTGTAGTGGCGCCGAATGGGGACGTCGTCTGTAATGTGATATTGAAGTGACGACAGCACGTCGTGGGTGGGGAGGAGGATCCCCCGGATGAGCAGGGGAAATCCCCAATGGAACCTCCCAGGGAATCCCCGGCATTCTCTCGCGAGAAACAAAGAGTCTCACACCTCCGTCTGAGGGACAGGCGGAGCACTGAAGTCCACAGGGGGGAATCCCGGGAATCAAAACACGGAAGGGGATGGTGGGTTCTCCAAAGGGTGGGTTGGATTCACAAACAAATAGCAGTCTAATAAAGAGCGTCAATGCCCTGTGAGGGAAAATTCCCCCAAGACTCGTATGGAAGAAGAGGCGGTGTGGCTCCTTCTTCACATAAAGGCTCGGTGGTTAGCAGAGCCGACGGCCAGCTTAATGCTATATTTATCCGCAGCCACATTCAAACCGTTTTGGGCTTCCTTGTGGGCTCCTTTTTCAAGGCTCTATAGCTAGGACCAAGCAGCAATCACTATAAATACAAACAATACAAGGAATAAATATCCACAGAGTATCAATAAGTACACTAATACACAGCCCAAAAATACAATCACAAGTAACATACATACCATATCAGGTGTTGGAATACACATAACCCCGCTCTGTGTAGAGTGGGGTGACCCAAAGGTAATGACACAGGAAAACCAACAGATTTATAGCAAAATGGAGCTGATACAGATTGGATCATTGAGGCCAGCTGGCCATTCTGTATTTAGGCGTAGAATCCATAAATTCTCTAATCTCATTAATTGCTCACTTGTATCCCTTTGAGGATTAGGGTTGACCTTCTCTAGTATCCTGACTCTTAAGGAGGCAGCAGTGTGATTCATATGGACACAGTGGGAATAGAAAGCTGAATCCAGGCTTTTTTTTTGTTTATTTTTGAACGATGTTCAATAAATCTAGTCTTGAGCTCTCTTTTAGATTGGCCTATGTAAATTAAATTACAGCTGCACTGGATTGCGTAAATAATCATTTTAGTGCTACAAGTCCCAAGGGATTTGACCCAGAAATATTTATTCTTAGATGGACTGAAAATCTGTTTGTCAGTACAAATATTCCCACAGATCGAACAATGGGTGCATGCTAGGTGCGTTGTTCTGTATGTACTAGGTAGCTTTTGAGATTCCTAGTCCTCTTATAGGCAATCATGGGTCTATTGGCTAGGCCCTCAATGTTATCTAGAAGTGGCCAATACTTGTTGACAATGGACCTAAGTGTGTTGCAGTGGGGTGAATAGGTAAGGGGCCAAATTATTCTATCTGGTCTGGTATTGGTCTTTTTGATAAAGACATGCTTCCTGTTTGTAGTTTCAGCTTTCTTCCTGGCACTCCTAATTATATTCAGAGGATAACCCCTCTGAACAAAATCCTGAGTCATTTGTTCGGCATCTTTTTTGAAATCAAAATAGGAGGAAGAGTTCCTTCTTAATCTCAAGAACTGAGGATAGGGAAGATTTCTTTAGAGATTCTGGGTATGAAAACTGTGAAAATGAAGATAGGTATTCTGATTTGTGGGTTTTTGATAATTCCTAATCTGCAGGCGACCATTACTGTTATAGACAGTTACGTCCAAGAAGTTCACCTGTTCCTGACTGTAACTAGAGGTGAAGTCAATGCACGGATGCCAACTGTTGAGCCATTGTCCAAATCCGGTCGCTGTAATAGAATCATTCAGGATCAGGAAAATATCATCGATAAATCTCGTATATAATTTCACTGCACTAGAGAAGGTGTTGGGGATTCTTGATTATTCATAAAAATGTTCGCTAAGGATGGCGCTGCCATGGTACCCATGGAAATGCCATGAATTTGAAGAAAGAAATCATCTTGAAACTGAAAATAATTGTAATCCAGAACTATGTCCAGGAGACTTAACAAAAAGCCTGTGAGTGGATCCTGGTTATTACTTCTATTATCTAGGGTTGACTCAACAACATCCCTCAACTCTGGGAGGGGGATGTTGGAGTAAAGGGAGGAAACATCTGCAGTAAAAAGGATATCACCTGGGGACAAAACAAAGTTCTCCACCTTTTTGATGAAGTCAGTGGTGTCCTGTATGTAGGCTCTGGTCGATCTGACCGCTGGTTGAAGGAATTCATCTAGGAAAATGGAGAGGGGTTGGAGAATTCCATCACACCCCGAAACAATGGGTCTCCCTGGGGGGGGGATATTCTTATGAATTTTGGGGAGACAATAGAATTTAGGAATTCTGTAATGTTCCCTGGACAAGAATTGTCCAGTCACATTATCGATGTTACCCTGAGCGATGGCTTCCTCAATGGTCAGGTTAATTACGCGGAGATATTGTTTGGAGGGATCCATAGGAAGCTTTTTATAATATCTAGGATTATTGAGTTGATTGTAACATTCTGTGTTATATGTGTCCGAGTCTAAGATTACAATGGATCCTCCTTTGTCCGCTTCCTTTATGACAATGTTGGGATTGTTCCCCAGCTGTTGTAGTATTTTAACATCATCATATGGCATATTGGAAAAAAATTTATCCTGTGTATGGTCAATTTGTCTGATTTCCTTCAATACCATTTCCTCAAAAGTTTTAATATTGTGAGGGGGGTTAATGGGTGTAAATCGACTTTTCAGGGCAAATTTGTTTCTATAAGTGGGGGAGGCGCATCCTGCAAAGTGATTTTTAAGTCTGATTGTTCTAAATAATGTGGAGAGATCTTTCCTGATATAAAAATCATCACATCTAGGTGTATGCACAAATGACAATCCTTTATTCAAGAGTGATTCTTCCTTTTCAGAAAGTACATACTTAGACAGGTTGAGCACTATCTTTTGTTTCGTTTTCCCCAGCCCCTGGAAAAAGACGTAGTTCTCCTCAATATATTAAGCTCCAAGTTGCCATATTGATATATTGAGGAGAACTACGTTTTCTTCCAGCGTCCTTATCGGAATTAGAACAGACGACTTCGTTTGCTCACACCGCTCCAGTCAGGAGCTTGGATTATTTCTGATTATTGCTCTATCAAGAGCATTGGATCTTACCATTTATTTTGCCATTGGCCACCTAATTGCTTCATAGTCTCCAATCGGGAGCCTTGGAACTTTACAAATTTGTTTACTATTGAAGATTGAACTATCCCGGATTATATATATATGGACCGAAAGTACGATAATAATTTGTGTTTCCGTATATTTGTGGTGTGAACAAATGAACTACATATAATTTTGATTGTGATTATAACACTTACAATATAGAATAGGTTTTCAATATCTACTCCCTTGTGCTTTTTGGCATTGCCCTAGCTCAGAGTTGTTCTTATTACCTTGTGAGAAGAGCAGGATATAAATATAGTAAATAACTAAATAAGTTAGAACAGAAATTAGAACACATCAAAAAAGTGCAAAAATCAGGACTACCACACAAAAACCAAAAGTCTCTTCTTTTAAAGGTTGTCTCATTGGCCAGAGGTCCCATTGAAACTGACCTGGAACCTCTTCACATGGCCTCTAGGAATAATAATAAACTTTATTTGTATCCCTCCCCAATGAAGACTCGGGGCGGCTCACAGTTGACAGTTTGTGTGGTGCCTCATGGTGCTCCACATTCCCTCCCTCCTTCCTCCATCACATGGTGAGGGTTGGATAAGATTCCCTAGCCCCCATCAGTTGGGTGAAAAGGCAAAAAACGCAGGTAGCTCCATTGGAGCCACCCAAAATGCATTTTTCTCTCTGTCGTGGCAGGGGAAGCACCTTGCTGCACTTTTCCTCCAGGAATGGAAGCGGGCCCAAGTCAGCTTCATCTGATGATGCTTGGAGACCCTGTCCAGAAGCTGAAAAGGGGCCATAAAAACCCTCAATGTGATGAGGTCACGGAAGTGAAATGTTGAGGCAAATCAGAACAAATCTCTGACAAATTTTCAGGGAAGGAAAAGATAGAATTTCAGAAATTGCTAGCAAAGTTCCTTCAACCAACTCTACACATCCTTACTTTGCTAATGTATTTCAGCTACAGAAAATCCAGAAGCTCCAGTTTAAGGAAAGCATCCCAAGAATTTTGAGGCAAAAACAGTACCAGGAAAGGCATTACAGACTTTTGATGGAGGTTCTGATGCCATGGAGAATGAGAGGGGATGGTGTGCCTTCCTGTGTCTCCAGGTTTTCTAAGTCCAGGAAACACAGGATGATTCTGTAAACTGTTGTAGCCAGAACTCTCCCGGAACTGACCCAACTGGGTCCAAAAATTGTAAATTGCTCCAAATTCTAGGGTAGAATTTGAAGTAATCTGTAACTTTGAAAAACATAAGTTAAGGCCATTAGTCATGAGGTGGCCTTGCCCAACCTACCCCGAATGAGTTCCATATGCAGTTTGGCAGCCATGGAAGCTGATTCACGTGCACTTCACAGCAAGTGGTCAGTGTTGCCCTTCCTGCCAAACAGTACTCATGCCTCACTGAACTACAGTGGCTACATAGCACTGAGCCATTGCAGTTAAAGTGGTGTCAAACTGTATTAATTCTATAGTATAGATGCACTTACAGTCTGACATCTTATAAATCACAAAGGGTGTGAATTTTAGAAGCTATTCTGGATATTGTGCTTCAGAGTCTTTCGGGTGCTGGGAAAGATGATGATAAAAGAGGCTGTTTTGCTTGAAAGCTCACCAGTTCATTTTAACTTTTATGTTTGTATAGTATTGCATATATCATACATTTTATGGCCAAGAATACTGTGTTTGATTTCTTAATTTTGGGGCAGATGAAATGGATTCAAAGCAGAATGGAACTAAATTGATATTCCGCCTCCCTAAGTAATTTTTCTTTGTCTAGGAGGATAAGAAAACCCTATTTTACTTGATATAAATGAAGCTAGAAAGCCTTGTGCTTCTGTCCCTTTCATGTCCACAGAGGCCTGAGGGTAAAAAAATTTCACAACAAAAGTTCTCCCATCCCTCACATATTGTATTCAGGTCAACAAGTGGTAAAGTAAATAATAATGTGCTTCTGATGAGCGAAATGCCAGGCTATACTTAGCAATGGGCATTTTCTCTGTGTAAATGTCTCATAATCTCAGGGTTGTGGAGTGCCAGGCCTTCTGTAGCCTCTAAAATGTTTTCAACATAATAATCAAGAAAACTGACAAAGAAGGTCTCTTTTTGTCATAAAGAAAACTGATATCTGTGGCAAACTGAGACAGTTTTCCAATACAACTTTAACTGAACATTGATTGATTGATGGTCCCAATGAGCAATACAATATGAACTGCTGAGGCATATAGTGTTCAAAGCATTTAAAAGCAAAATTATTTCCCTTAATCTGGGGGACATATTTTGTCATCTCGTTACAGTAGAAATGATCATGTGTAAGATCACCTTGTAAAAAGATGCAAGTAGTGTTACACTGGCAATGCCAATCCTGACTGTTGCTTATATGTGTTGAGTTGCAGACTTGGAGTTGGATTCAGACCGTGTTATACTTTGTAAATATACATTTATAATTTCAATAAATGTAATTGGCTCTAATACATATCAGCAAATCTGATATATGTCAGCAAATCTGGATTACATTCTTTACTTCAAATAAATGGAATAATATGTCAAAATATTTGATGATCTAAAAGCTTTGAATTTTACTTTTTTATACAGAACTAGCTGACCCATGCACGAGTGGCTGTGCCATAGTCTGTGGCTAATCCCTTCTACCCACACGGTGGGAAAGCACAATATAAGGACTCTTGACAGATAGCCATTTTGCCTCTTGTGGATAACATTAAGAGACCTTTAGCAGTTTGCTCAGGATGAGTTGGGATTTGTGTCTTCCTTTTGTTGTTCCCTCCCTATTTCCTTCCTGTTTTTACTTTTTATTTCCTTTTCTCCCCTCTTCCTTCTTTGCCTCTTTCCATGTGGTCCAGTCTGTATATATGTGTTTTGTGTGTGCATGTAAGTGTATAGATTTGTGAATATGTGTGTATATGTGTGTTTTTGTATATGTATACGCATGTATACAGTACGTGTACAGATGTGTGTATGTATGTGTATGTTTATATTTCTGTGGATGTATATATGTGTGTATGTGTGCATGTCATTATGTATATGTGTGTGTATATATATTGTGTGCATGTGTATATACTGTATGTGTGTTGTGTTTTGTGTATGTGTGTATTTGTGTATTTATGTGTGTATATACCTGTGTGTGTGTGTTTTGGGCAGTAATGGACTGTGGGCCAATGGGGGTTTCCAGGCAGGAAGGAGAGGCAGCGGGAGAGGGAAGGAGGGCCGAAGTTGGGCCAGGCATGCTATAGAAGGTCTTCCTCCTCCATCCTCTCTTCCTCCTCCTCACCTAGGCCTGTGGGAAGGGAGAGAAGGACAGGAAGGGAGGAAAGGACAGGAAGGGGGGATGGAGGGAAGGAAAGAAGTGAACTCTGCTTACCCCTAAGTGTATTCCTTCCTTCCCTCGTTGTTGTGCTCGGTGGTGAGGGGGGAGGAGGAGGAGGGAAGGGGTGCACAGGTGCTACACAGCATCACTTCCTGACTGTCGTTCCTCCTCTCCTCTCTCCTTCTCTTCTCCCTCTCTCCCTCATCCTTCAGCTGTTTCCTTTCCCTCTGTGTTTTGCCGGGGAAAGGAAACAGCTGAAGGATGTTTTCTTTCCTTTCCTTTCCCTCTGAATACTTCAGCTGTTTCCGTTCCCTCTGTGGGGGATTCGGCAGGCGTTTGCGCGCACTGTCTGTTAGAGACAGTGCTAGCATGCCCTCGAGCTCTAAGGCAGGGGAGGCAGGCCCGGCATCGTGAAGGAGCCTCCTTCCACTTGAGGAGGGGCCAAGGATGCCTCGACCCATGCCGCTTGGGGGTGGGGTAAAAAGAGGAGGCAGGGAAGATGCTGCAGCCAGCAGCGCAGAGCAAACCCTCTTCCGAGCCTGATGGGCACCTCCATCTTGCCGGGGCGGAGAACGGCCCCCGCGGCGTGATGCACTGAGGTGGCTACTGCATTCGCCTGATGGGAAAGTGCAGGAAGGGAGCCTCTTTCATTTTATGGATGGGGGTGGGGTACTGTCTCTCCTACCTCTTTCCTTCTGTCCTTTTCTCTTTCTCTCTTTCTCCCCCCCCCCCTGTCTTCCTTTCTGTCTTTCTGTCTTTCCTCCCGGGTTGGCTACCTTTGTGGCGGGAGGGGGGGGAGAGCAGGGGTTTGGAAGCGTGCGGATCCTCATGGCTCACTTGACGTGGATCCCCATGGCTGTCGGGCCGGTTTGTTTTTTTCCCCATCTGGGGGGGGAGCGTGCCATGCGTTCGTGCGCATGTTTGCGGCCGTTTGGCCATTTGGCGAACGATCTTTGTGGTGGTTTTTTCCCTCTGGGAGGGGAGAGGATTGCGCACATGCCTTTGCTAGCCCCTGATTGGGGCTGCCTTTTTCTGTTTGTCATCTGGGAGGGGGGGAGGAGTGCAGCCTCTGCGTGTGCCTGTCCCACGCACAGTTGTTTTCCGAAGCATGAGGGATCATGGGAGTTGTAGTCCATTTTGTTTTTGGGGGTTTTTTCCGTTGTTTTTAATTTTAGGGATTTTTTTGTTGGTATGCATACCTCTTACGGTGGGGGGTTGTGTGGCTTATTTTGTGTTTCTGCCTTGTGTGGTTTTGCTGTCTATAGGCTACTTTGGACAACAGCAACAATTTTATATATATATAGACTAGTTAGGTTACTTTTTTCTGATCAGCCAGAAAACTTTATCTGGGTCAGAAATCTGGGGCTGCTGCCAGACAGATTTACAATGGCTAGTGTAGACGTACCCTTTGTTAGCTCATATATCCAGTAGTGAGTCCGAGGCAGGCAGCCCATTCTCATTCAACTGAAAAGTTGGGCATAACAGCCACAATTGTTACAAACAAACACAAATGACTTAATTCCAGATCAATACTGCAAAAACTAAACATTTGAAAAAAAGAGTTACTTTTCAGCTGTGAGTGATATAGAACAATGTTTGATTCTGATTGTTCAGTTTCAGCATTTTGTGTATAAAGCTGTGGAAGAAAGCTTCACTCAACTCAGTTGGGCTTCTGAGAAGGCATGGGTAGGGTTCCAGTGCGAGTTACAGGAATCATTAACTAAGCTAATTAGCACTACTGGAGAATTTCATAATTTGAATTTCATCCAACCTTAACTTTTCAAATGCATATCCATATTTGATGATCACCATTAAACTTTGCACTTCCTCTGACAGGTACTTGAACGATGTCTAGAATTATCTGAAAGTTGAAGGGTCATTACTTGAAAAGAGGGGGGGGGTCATGCTTGAAGTTCATCAGCACTGCTTAGAGGGTGCAGACAGCCAGGAGTGAATGTCCCAGAGCTTGCAAGAGCAGACAAATACTCCTTTCTTCAGTAACGGAAATGGAGTAACATTAGGTTTTGCTGTCATCATATCTAATTAAGCTTGAAGAGAAGGATACATTGGATTGAGGATCTGGATGGTATCAGAAAGGCAATGTTAAGAAATCAATGGGATAAAATTTCAGCTTCCAGGACTTTCTACTACTGACCTTGGAATAGCCATTCATGAAACAGTTGAATAACAACTTATCAAGAAGCTTGGTTCTATTACCTGTGACATGAATTATAGTAATTGGTGTGTATCCCCTACAGAAGTGAATTAGCCTATCTGTCCAAGGATTTTTATGTTATGGCCAAGACTGGCTTCTCAATGACCACTTTAATGATTTTACATCAATTTATTCTTAATGTAAACATCAGTGTGAATTTCACTTCCCTCTGACCTCATTGCTTACAACTTCCTCCCGCATGTTCCCAATTGTAGTTGCACATAACTCCTAAGAATAATACATCACACAACTGATAAAATGGACCCTACCACATGGAAGCCTAGTCATTAAGAATTTGTTAGCTTTTATAGTCCTTTAAGACTTCTTCCTTTTTTCTTTTTCGGCGGAGGAAGAAGTGGTTACTTTAGAAGACTAACGTGGGTATCCCTCTGGATTATTGTCTGTTCATCATATTTCTCATGAGACTTCCATTTAGGTAAAGTGCAAACTGTAGGCATTTTCATAAATATTGAATGGTGAAGATCAAGACACTAAAATGCTACTCTGGTAATTCAGTTAAGGCACATCACAGTAAGTAATTAGAGAAGAGGTGGGCTGAAAGATACTACAGTAAAACTAATTTGATAATGTTATATCCTCCCATTTTTAAATAAGTGTGTATGTACTTCTTTGGAATTTCCTGGCTTTTTCTACAACATCCACAGAACAAGACTAATTATAGAGGCTATAAGTTGCGGTCAGGATTTGAGGTGAAATATGTAGGAAGAAAAGGAAACTTTTAAACTGGGGCAGTCCCCAGAAGGGAGACCTGACTGGTAAGGGGCAGTTACTTAACTGAGCTAAAAATATAAACATTAAAGGAGGGCTTCCATAGGGCAAACAGTGATTAAAATTGTTCAGTAACAAATCATTATCCAGGTCACCATAGGGGGGAACATGAATGGGTTAGGAGTTATAGGAAAGCTAGTGTCAGAAGCTAAATGTTCATACAGGCTGCAACAGTGGTTGAAAGTCTAAATAACAGTGGAGATTGTAGTGTAGCAAGTACACTTACAGTGTAGCACTTGTCTTAGTATGTATCCTTCATCATTGATTTCATTTGATAGTGCCTAAACATTTTCATCAATAAACAAATTGCTCCTTTTGCTGCAGGCAAAAGGAACAATTTGTGTGTCATCTGGCATTCACATGCACAAGGAAGCAGCACTTTGCTCTTCATTCCTTTTTGTTTCCCAAGGAAGTTTGGGTCCCTGGTCCCTGGTCAAAGCCCTAGGTGGAAAACTCCATCTTGTGCTTCTACCTAGTACCCATTCAAATAAGGGTTGAGACTGGATGGTACCCCGATATCACATGGCCCATGGAGATTTGTGATGATAATGAGTATTCAGTTACCATTCCCTACCCATCCAATTGTGATTCTTCATTCTGAGAATGCAGAAATGAATTGATACTACAGATGTTGTTCAGATTCTGCCTTTCTAATCAATCCTTAATAGTCAAAATTTCAGTTCTTACAACATTATTATTGTGTTTATGTTTATTATATATCACTTTTTCTCTCCATATGGAGACTCAAAGCAGCTGACAACTGAAAGCATTGCAACACAACTTAAAATATACAAATATACAAGTATTGAACAGTATAAAACAGGGCTGTCCAACTGGCGGCCCCCAGGCCGTATACGGCCCCCCAACCCCTTCCCCACGGCCCCCTACCCTCCTGCAAGATATCTGCCTTTTAAGATTAAAAAAATTTTAAAAATATTTTTTTGAATTTTTTTGCAAATTTTTCGGGATTTTTTTTTATTTATTTTTTTGCGGGGGGGGTGAGGGGCGGGGCAGGGAGGAGGAGCAGCCTCTCTTCCTCCTCCTCCTACTTCCCTCCCTCCCCCCCTCTCTCTCCCTCCCTCCTTCTTTCTCTCTTTCCCCCTTTCATTCCTTCCCTCTTCCACCACCTGAAGGAAAGAGGGAAGGAGAGAGAGAGTGCACGAGTGAGAGGGGGCGTGGCCAGAGCAAACAGGGGCAGGGCCGAGTTCGAGCAGGGGGTGCTCATCCATTCCCTTTCCGGCTTCCTCCTCTTCTGAGGCTCTGTGCCAAGTTTGGTCCTGATCCATCATTATTTGAGTCCACAGTGCTCTCTGGATGGAGGAGAACAACAACTCCCAAACTCAAGGTTCAGTACTTTCTGTTGCTCTCATGAGAGTTTAGGTTTGATTCAACATGGCTGAGGAATGCTTTGATTGTGTTTTCCCCTTATGGCAGAAGGAGATTGGACTGGATGGCCCTTGGAGGTCTCCTATTCTAGGAACCCATTGTTATTATTATTATTATTATCATCATCATCATTAGAGGCTGAATGGCCATCTGTGAGGAATGCTTTGTGTTTTCCCCTTATGGCAGAAGGAGATTGGACTGGATGGCCCTTGGAGGTCTTCTATTCTAGGAACCCATTGTAATTATTATTATTATTATTATCATCATCATTAGAGGCTGAATGGCCATCTGTGAGGAATGCTTTGATTGTGTTTTCCCCTTATGGCAGAAGGAGATTGGACTGGATGGCCCTTGGAGGTCTCCTATTCTAGGAACCCATTGTAATTATTATTATTATTATCATCATCATCATTAGAGGCTGAATGGCCATCTGTGAGGAATGCTTTGATTGTGTTTTCCCCTTATGGCAGAAGTAGATTGGACTGGATGGCCCTTGGAGGTCTCCTATTCTAGGAACCCATTGTAATTATTATTATTATTATTATTATTATCATCATCAGAGGCTGAATGGCCATCTGTGAGGAATGCTTTGATTGTGTTTTCCCCTTATGGCAGAAGGAGATTGGACTGGATGGCCCTTGGAGGTCTCCTATTCTAGGAACCCATTGTATTGTTATTATTATTATTATTATCATCATCATTAGAGGCTGAATGGCCATCTGTGAGGAATGCTTTGATTGTGTTTTCCCCTTATGGCAGAAGGAGATTGGACTGGATGGCCCTTGGAGGTCTCCTATTCTAGGAACCCATTGTAATTATTATTATTATTATTATTATCATCATCATCATTAGAGGCTGAATGGCCATCTGTGAGGAATGCTTTGATTGTGTTTTCCCCTTATGGCAGAAGGAGATTGGACTGGATGGCCCTTGGAGGTCTCCTATTCTAGGAACCCATTGTAATTATTATTATTATTATTATCATCATCATCAGAGGCTGAATGGCCATCTGTGAGGAATGCTTTGATTGTGTTTTCCCCTTATGGCAGAAGGAGATTGGACTGGATGGCCCTTGGAGGTCTCCTATTCTAGGAACCCATTGTAATTATTATTATTATTATTATCATCATCAGAGGCTGAATGGCCATCTGTGAGGAATGCTTTGATCGTGTTTTCCCCTTATGGCAGAAGGAGATTGGACTGGATGGCCCTTGGAGGTCTCCTATTCTAGGAACCCATTGTAATTATTATTATTATTTTATTATTATTATCAGAGGCTGAATGGCCATCTGTGAGGAATGCTTTGATTGTGTTTTTCCCTTATGGCAGAAAGAGATTGGACTGGATGGCCCTTGGAGGTCTCCTATTCTAGGAACCCATTGTAATTATTATTATTATTATTATTATTATTATTATTATTATCATCAGAGGCTGAATGGTCATCTGTGAGGAATGCTTTGATTGTGTTTTCCCCTAAAATCCCATGTTATTTGCTTTAAACCAGATTATATAAGTGTGGACTCCAATAATCCAGTTCAAAGCAGGTATTCTGGGTTATATGGCTGTGTGGAAGGGCCCTGAATCCACACTGCAATATAATCCAGTCCAAAGCAGGTTTTGTGGGGTTTCCTGCCTGGATATTCTGAGTTATATGGCTGTGTGAAGGGCCCTGAATCCACACTGCAACATAATCCAGTTCAAAGCAGGGACTGGGACTTGAGACTGGGATTTTGGTGTTCATCTCTATCTCCAAGTCAAAGCCCCGGTGTCCTCCACAGACACCTCCAAGGCGGGAGAGGCGGAGCCGGGAGGGGAGCGGGGCAGGGGTGGAGCCAGGGAGGGGCGGAGCCTGGGCGGAGCCGGGGAGGGGGCAGAGCTGGGGTGGAGCCAGGGAGGGGGCGGAGCCGGGGGTGGAGGCAGACCCTTCGGCCCCCCAGGTCATCAGTAACTGGAATTCCGGCCACAGGTCCGGTAGAAGTTGGACAGCCCTGGTATAAAACATCTTTAAAAGCATATAAAATCACAGCAGCCCCCGACAATCTTACATTTTTTCCTCCTTAATAAGAAAGTGTGGTGTAAGATGCTACACATCATTGCATCTCAACATTGAATCTTGGGTCCCTTGTCAGGACCGCTTTCTGTCTGGAAATTGCTTACCTCTCTGAGAAAGAACATGTGAAAATCGGTTTCTACAGTCACTTGCGGAGCCAGGACTAATACTCTACCCTTGGAAGACAATCATACTTAGCCATGATGATGATGATTTTAAAAAGTGTTTTGAAGTATATATATACTTCAAAACACTTTTTAAAATCATCATCATAATTGAATATATTACATTCAAAATCATATATTGACTATATTACATTAAATATGTGCTTCAGTAATTCATCACTACACAGAATAATTTATTTATGAACATATATAGGCATGTGCACATATTTACATATTTTTACAATCTGTTTTCCCAATCACTATACACCAATTCTTATCAAAATATGAGTGGCTTTTCTTTCAAGTCTTCTTCCAAAATTATATTTCATCGGAAAGTTCCATACTTTTATTCCTAATGCTGTACTACAAGTAACCAATCCATTGGGAAATCCATTAATGAGGTAGAGCTTTTTTTTTTGTTGGTGATTACAATTGGCCTTGGCAGATTTCTTACTTTCATGATTCTATACAGCCCTCACCAAGTTCTTGATAACCTGCTTCTATCTCTCCTCAGAGATAAATCATTAGTTTTTGCTTGCCAAAGAAAAGCATAATGCTGATGTGATAAGAGTGTTAAAGTAGAGAAATAAAATGAAAACTGTGCTAAATTTTGGCTAAGAAAATGTAAAAACGAGTTGGGGAGGTATAATGAAACTCACCTCCCCAACACTTCAATGTTTTGTTAGTTGTTGGATGCTGATTCCCAGTTTCATCTTTCCCTAGTCTGTAGTTATGATACTGATAGGAAACAAAATGCTGACTTCTTACAGAGGCAATCCTGGAAAACAATGAGGCAATAGGGTAATGTTTCATCATTAGAACCATATGGAAAATGTAATTTCTTTGGACTACAATTCCCAGGATCCCTAAGAGAGTATGCCCAAAAAGTATATTTTCCAGACTTCTCTGTAATGCAAAATGCATATTTTACAAGTTATGATTAGACTACAAATCATAGTCTACCTTGGGAAGTCTGATCTGGCTATGGTCGTCCACGCTGTGGTCACATCCTGAATAGATTACTGCAATGCACTCTACGTGGGGCTGCCTTTGAAGACAGTTTGGAAATTGCAATTAGTCCAGTGGGCGGCAGCCAGATTACTAACGGGAGCTACATACAGGGAGCATACCACCCCCCACCACCCCGGTTGTGTCAACTCCACTGGCTGCCTGTCCAATTCCGAGCTCAATTCAAAGTGCTGGTTTTGACCTTTAAAGCTCTATACGGTTCTGGCCCAGCTTACTTGTCCGAACGCATCAGCCGCTACATCCCACCTCATAATCTAAGATCATCCGGGGAGGCCCTGCTCTCGCTCCCGCCTACTTCTCAAATGTGGATGGTGGGGAAGAGGGATAGGGCCTTCTCGGTGGTGGCTCCCGCCTGTGGAATGCGCTCCCTATCGATGTACGATCCACCTCATCCCTCCTGGCATTCAGGAAAAAAGTAAAATCCTGGCTGTGGGACCAGGCATTTGCACACCAGCACAAGGCAGCACTTTAGATAGGATTTTAATGGAAAGTGGATGAATAGGGCCAATGCTTTTATGGACAGAACATTGTTTTAATCTGGAATGAATGCGCATGATGTTTAGGTAATTTTATTTTAATGTATTTTAATGTATTTTAATTGTTGAAGGGTTCTGGGGTCTTATATTACTGTGTGGGCATCAAATTGCGCCTTACTGTAAGCCGCTCTGAGTCCCCCCTCGGGGGTTGAGAAGAGCGGGGTAAAATCCTGAAATAAATAAATAAATAAATAAATACAAACTTGTGCTGCACAAGACTTCTCTAAAATCAAACCATAAGCATGCTTCTGTTCTGATTGAATCCCTATCTCATAGCCTCTTCCTCCAACAATTGCCAGAAACAAGAGGTCAGTTTCACAGAGAAAAGTCAGTTATTCAAAATACACCTCTTTACCTAATTTTAACTCAGTCTCATTGTAGTTCAATGTTTTAATGTAAGCAAGTGTCATTCTTCATAAAAGCAGGATCAGATATCCACATGAATTTTTATGGTGCATTTCAGGCAGTTTCATATAGCACTGCTTTTCATTTCATTTCATTTTGTATCTCCTTTAAATGTATTACCTGTTCATAAAACACCACCCTCACTTTGAACTGTCTTTGTTTATTGTTATGTCAACATTGATCAAAATCTAAGGTGATGTCTGTGATGTCATCGCATTGACAACATGATGCCTGAATATCTGTGATTTTCTATGCGAATAATTCAGGAATGGAAAAGAAGTCCCAACAAAGAAACAGGATATAGATGAATAAATGGTAGATTAGTAGATGGTAGAATGGATTATGAATTCAGTTCAGAATTCAGAAAAACAAGTTTACAACAACCTTGGTGCATGTGTACCTATGATTTCTTTGATATGAGGCCACTTTTGGCAAATGCATACCTTCATGGTGATACTGGGGTTACATGAAACCCATCACATAAAATCTTTTCAGAACCTTACTTTTATCCCAGATGGGAATGTGTGGTGGCATCACTGTCCTTGTTGCAGAGTTGAGATGTTTGACTATGAGCAGATCTTCAAAAAACAACAACATGGTAACCTGGAGCACACCTTTGACAACTTGTTCTTGAAGAATCATTTAGCCAGAAAAGGAACAAACATATTTACTATGATAGGGTAGCATGCTGCTACTGGTAGACATCTTCGAAGGTAATCATCAACATATTTACTATGATAGGGTAGCATCCTGCAACTGGTAGACATCTTAGAAGGTAATTATCAACATATTTACTATGATAGGGTAGCATCCTGCAACTGGTAGACACCTTCAAATGTAATCATGCTTATGTGGTTCCCTATGCTTAATCTGAGGAATGGAAAGCTCCAGACAGATACTTGGAACAAAGTACTTACTGATAAAATGTAGCAGATTTTATCAAAAATGGTGCCATTTTAATGACAGTTTGATGGAACATCAGCTGTAGACTTGCTCATAGAGAGGCATTCTGTTTGAGCAGTTCTACTTAAATTACAATTGTCTTTTCCAACAGTTCAATCTACTTTTATACAGCAACAATGTGGTGAATTAATGAGCTACTTCAAATAGATGACCACAATTAAACCTAAGATTTGTGGTATCCACCTGTAAGTCCACTTGCTCTTTGTTGCTTGATCTCATTGAAAGCCCCAACATTAAAATTAAGAAATATTTATTTTCATAGTTTGTGAGTCAATGCACACTTGGCATGACATTATTAAACCTTTGCACATAATGTTCTAAGCATAAAGACCATAATGTACTGGAATCATCTCATACTGCATAACTACATGATGTGCACCATATTTGAAGATTTTTTTTATCATCCAAGAAAAAGGTTGAGCATCCCTTATCTAGAATTCCAAAACCTGAAATATTCCAAAATTGTCTACATTGGTGGTTGACATATGGCCCCTTTACAAAGACCAGACAAAGCATTCCACTTCACCTGGCATGACAGCAAAAGGAGAGAGTAAGTGGGGTGAATCTGTCACCTCACGTGCAGCTTCTTCTTGGCAACACTTTCCCCATCACATGGGGGTAGAATTGGAGCCAGAGTAATACAGGAAGCCTCATCCAGCGATGCTTTCACCCCAGTTTGGGATGGGGTTTCTGCCGAAAGTCAGATGATGTCATGTGATGGCTGGTGTGGGTCTCTATCCATTAGACTGGGTGAAAGCAGTCTGATGATTTATTTATTTATTTATTTACTGTATTTGTATACCGCCTTTCTCAGCCTTTCGGCGACTCAAGACGGTTTACAGAAAGCAAGTAATACACATAATTTCAAAATGCACATAAAAACATTAAATACAATACAATAAAAACAATTAAAACATTAAATACAATACAATAAAAGCAATAAACAACAGCCAGGAGACAGGTGTTTTAAAGTCTCTTCCTCAGTCCCTCCTCTTAGCTGGCTTGGGGGGGGGGGGGAAGGCAGCAGCATTCCTCCTTCTCCTCCTGAGGTGGCCGGCAGATGTAGTAAGCAACAGCCAGGAGACAGGTGTTTTAAAGTCTCTTCCTCAGTCCCTCCTCTTAGCTGGCTTGGGGGGCAGCAGCATTCCTTCTTCTCCTCCTGAGGTGGCAGGCAGATGTAGTAAGCAACAGCCAGGGGACAGGTGTTTTAAAGTCTCTTCCTCAGTCCCTCCTCATAGCTGACTTGGGGAGGGGGGGAGGCAGCATTCCTTCTTCTCCTCCTGAGGTGGCAGGCAGATGTAGTAAGCAACAGCCAGGAGACAGGTGTTTTAAAGTCTCTTCCTCAGTCCCTCCTCTTAGCTGGGTTGGGGGACCTCCTCCTCCTCCTGAGTGGCAGGCAGATGTAGTAAGCAACAACCAGGAGACAGGTGTTTTAAAGTCTCTTCCTCAGTCCCTCCTCTTAGCTGGCTTGGGGGCAGTAGCAGTCCTTCTTCTCCTCCTGAGGTGGCAGGCAGATGTAGTAAGCAACAGCCAGGAGACAGGTGTTTTAAAGTCTCTTCCTCAGAGTCCCTCCTCTTAGCTGGCTTGGGGAGGGGGGGAGGCAGCAGCATTCCTTCTCCTCCTCCTGAGGTGGCAGGCAGATGTAGTAAGCAACAGCCAGGAGACAGGTGTTTTAAAGTCTCTTCCTCAGTCCCTCCGCTTAGCTGGCTGGGGGGGCAGCAGCATTCCTTCTTCTCCTCCTGAGGTGGCAGGCAGATGTAGTAAGCAACAGCCAGGAGACAGGTGTTTTAAAGTCTCTTCCTCAGTCCCTCCTCCTAGCTGGCTTGGGGGAGGCAGCAGCATTCCTTCTTCTCCTCCTGAGGTGGCAGGCAGATGTAGTAAGCAACAGCCAGGAGACAGGTGTTTTAAAGTCTCTTCCTCAGTCCCTCCTCTTAGCTGGCTTGGGGGAGGCAGCAGCATTCCTTCTTCTCCTCCTGAGGTGGCAGGCAGATGTAGTAAGCAACAGCCAGGAGACAGGTGTTTTAAAGTCTCTTCCTCAGTCCCTCCTCTTAGCTGGCTTGGGGGGGGAGGCAGCAGCATTCCTTCTTCTCCTCCTGAGGTGGCAGGCAGATGTAGTAAGCAACAGCCAGGAGGCAGGTGTTTTAAAGTCTCTTCCTCAGTCCCTCCTCTTAGCTGGCTTGGGGGGGGGGAGGCAGCAGCATTCTTTCTTCTCCTCCTGAGGTGGCAGGCAGATGTAGTCCAAGTGTAACTATGGATGAGGTCCATAGTTACACTTTTGCTCTCTGAAAGTTCAATGTACACAATTTTTGTTTTGATTTTTGTTTTGTGTATGGAGTGTATATGATATATAAATGAATTTCAAGTCCAGACCTGAGTCCTATCTCCAAGATATTATTTGTAATACAATTCTAGCAAAAATCAGAAATCCAAAAGGGATACACCACCTGAAATTAATTTTTAAATGGTTCACGGTTTGCAACTCTAAATAAAATTATTAATACACTAATGGACAACTCTTGACAATCTGAATCTGAATGTAAATATCTTGTTTACAGGAGACATCATTTGCCAGTGAAAATTCAGCACTCGGGTTTTAAATATGAATTAAGGTTAACATATTTTGTTGAAGGAAGACATGACTTCAGAATAAGAGATGACATTTCAAAGATGGATGCAAATAACCCTATTGAGGAAAAGTGGATTATTTGCATGTTGAAGGCAAACAGTTTAGAGCCTCCTAAGGCGCTTCTGTCTAATTTAGACTGTGAAGAGTATTTTCTTATTAATGTTTTTTTTAAAAGAAAGGATAAGCAGCTAAATACTGACTCATCTTTTTATAGTCTCCATAAGTCTTTCAAAGTGTATTAAAAACAAAGTAGTTGGATATGTCTGTATTAAAATAGGATTATTTGTGGAAGTATCCATACAAGAATTGCCATAATAGCAATATTATGTATTTTTCTAATCATTGCTTATCAGTAAGTAACAAACCATTAGCTTCCCTTCCTCCACAGTGATTCACTGTGTTATTTTTCTTTATTGATATTTATAGTGTGATGCATGCCAAAGATTCTGAGAAGGTTATGATAGATTAGATAGCAAGTGTGGAATCTCTCCCTGAAGCAGTTAGAACGCTAATAGCAAAACCCACAAAAGCTGTAATCTAATGATTCCAGGGATATGTCCCTCAGTGGATAGGAGTGATAAGACCTTACCCAATGTACTAGAAGAAACTATGGTTGCTTACCTGTAACCAGGTTTCTTCGAAATCCACACTAATGGTAGTTGATGCACCTGTGCAGCATTTCTTAATTAGGTGTGATGGGCAGGAAGATCAACAGCTGTTTGGACTTAGCCACAGTGGGGATAGCAGCCAGTGCTCCCCGCCGCCGCAGCGGCAGAGGCCCAGGCATGACAAACGCGGGGAGGACGGGTGGGGCGTGTGGATTCCACAGACGACCATTCGAAGAAACCTGGTTACAGGTAAGTAACCATAGTTTGCTTCTTCATGGTCATCTGTGGAAACCACACTAATGGTAGAATCGCAAACTACGCACCCTGGCTGGTGGGCGTCATGACACCGCTGAGAGGAGGACCGCTCTCCCAAAGGCCGCTTGGCACTTCGACAGCAGGTCCACCGTGTAATGGGTGACGAAGGTCAGCGGCGTCGCCCAGGTGGCAGCTCGGCAGATATCCCCCAGAGGCATGCCCCGACAGAAAGCCGTGGAGGCCGCAACGGCCCTGGTGGAAGGGCCCTTGAGGCCAGGCGGAGGCTCCTCCCCCGCCACCTGGTAGGCCAGGCGGATGGCAGCAACCACCCAGGCCGAAACCCTCTGAGAGGAGACCGGGGCACCCCTGGCGTCCGGCCGGTACCTCACAAACAGGTGAGGGGACTTCCTGCAGTCCCTGGTCCTGTCCAAATAAAAGGCCAGCGCCCTGCGCACATCTAACATATGGAGGGAGCGCTCCAAGGGCGAGGCTGGCTCCGGGGAAAAAGCAGGCAACACAATGTCCTGCGCCAGGTGGAACAGGGAAGCCACCTTGGGGAAGAAAGAAACGTCCGGCCTGAGGACGACCGTGTCCCTGTGAAAACGTAAATAAGGTGCATCCACACGGAGGGCACACAGCTCACTGGCCCTCCGCGCCGTGGTGACAGCGACCAGGAAGGCCACCTTCCACGAGACAAAAGAAAGATCCGCCGATGATAACGGCTCAAACGGCGGCTTGGCGAGCGCTGACAGCACCAACTGGAGATGCCAAGTGGGTGGCGGAGGGGCTCGAGGGGGGAACTTGTTCTTGCAGCCCCGCAAGAAGAGCTGCACCATCGGGTCCTAGACGGTTGGCCCTGCCATCTATGATAGGCAGAGATGGCGGCCAGGTACACTTTCAGCGAGGACAGCACAAGACCCTTTCCTGCCGGGGCGGCGAGAAAGTCCAGCAGCGGCGGCATTGCAGCAGTCACCGGGTCAGCGCCCTGCTCCCTGGTGAAGGTGGTGAACTTGGCCAACTTACGGGCATAGGACTGCTGCGTGGACGGCCGATGCACTGCCTCCAAGAAGGCGAGGACGCCATCGGAGAACTGCGGGGCCGGATGCGCCACGCTGCTAGGTGGAGCCACTGGATGTTGGGGTGGCGAACAGTGCCCTGGTCGGTGGTGAGGAGGTCCGGGCAGCACGGGAGCACGTGGTGCAGGCCCCCAGACATCATCCTAATGAGGACAAACCTATATATGTAAAAGGAAAAAGTATAGTAATACAGCCCTATATGTAGTAAAGCATGGATGTGGGGCATGCAAAGGTGTAGTAAACCCCCAGATGGTGCAGTGTCTCTCGGAAAGTATCCAGGTACAATGATAAATACAAAATAAATCACACTGGTAATATGTGGACTCCATGGGACGTAAATGTCGCTGAATAACACCAAGAAATTAAATAATATATGGCAATGAAGACAGCAAACCCGCATATACAGTAATGGCAATATCCAGGGAGAGTATCGCTGCGCGCAATGCAGGACTACATTACCCAAGTGGCTAGCGTGAAAGTCTCATCAGCGGTCTCGCGATCGTTCGCTTCGAGTAAAGATGGCTATCGGGACTACATTACCCAGTGTGCCACAGGGGAAGGCTCAAGTCTCGTAGGAGTGAAACCAATGTGTGATGGTGTGAGCGGATGTATTCTCGCGATGGTAAAGGTCCCCTTACGTCACGAGCCGAGCCGGGCCAGGTTTCCCCGAACCCGGAAGTAAGTTGCAAAGTGCCAAAACAATTGTATGGGTGGCTCAAATGGAGCGAAAATGATAATAAAAGTAACGTCAATGATGTGTAGGATCTACAGACAGCATTTTATATACACATTTTCAGGCCTTAAAACACAATGAGAACTCTATTAGAGTCATGGGCTTGCAAAGGGTTAATGCAGCTCCTCATTCTGATCTCAAGAAACTCCTGATTAGGAGGGAATCGTCATGGATACAGATGCTCAAAACAGAACACCCTTATGGACTTAACGAGCACCTGAGCATTCCAGCCCTGATAGCCTAATTACCTTAATTGGACACTCCATTTATACTTACCACATAGCACTACTTACCTTGAATGGAAACATTATGATCCGGCTATACATGCTGAGGTCTTGCGCCTTCAATATTATCCACTGCTGGTATGTACCATATTGTGACATATTATCATTATGTATTTATGCATTTCCTGCATTTGAATGTATATGAACTACTCATGTATTACTGTATGTATATTGCTCCTATGTACTAAGATGATTGTTTGCCCACTAGTTACTATGTATGCTCATTCTATTTATAGATATGATGGCAACGTGACTTATGAGCCTTGATAAAGCATTGGGTACCACTGAGTACTATGGCGAAACGGGCAGGCCGTTAAATATCCAGGATGAATTTTAATCCATGGAAATAATACCGTCGGCTTTTGTGTCATTGGGTTGCCTGCACCTTGAAAGAAAAGAACTTTGTGACAATAAAACCATTGAGAATTCAATTTGAACTCAGATCACTGTGTCTTCATACATTCAACGATTTGGGACACCCTATACTTCTATTTAGCCCTTGGACGTTTGTGGTTGGCGTGCATTCGGACTGACGACGCATCCACCGCAGGAACGCCCCGCTGTGCGGCCCGTCATCTAGGACAAGGTCAGCATTGATTTCCAGGGACGAACACCGAACTACACATCATTGACGTTACTTTTATTATCATTTTCGCTCCATTTGAGCCACCCATACAATTGTTTTGGCACTTTGCAACTTACTTCCGGGTTCGGGGAAACCTGGCCCGGCTCGGCTCGTGACGTAAGGGGACCTTTACCATCGCGAGAATACATCCGCTCACACCATCACACATTGGTTTCACTTCTACGGGACTTGAGCCTTCCCCTGTGGCACACTGGGTAATGTAGTCCCGATAGCCATCTTTACTCGAAGCGAACGATCGCGAGACCGCTGATGAGACTTTCACGCTAGCCACTTGGGTAATGTAGTCCTGCATTGCGCGCAGCGATACTCTCCCTGGATATTGCCATTACTGTATATGCGGGTTTGCTGTCTTCATTGCCATATATTATTTAATTTCTTGGTGTTATTCAGCGACATTTACGTCCTGCGGAGTCCACATATTACCAGTGTGATTTATTTTGTATTTATCATTGTACCTGGATACTTTCCGAGAGACACTGCACCATCTGGGGGTTTACTACACCTTTGCATGCCCCACATCCATGCTTTACTACATATAGGGCTGTATTACTATACTTTTTCCTTTTACATATATAGGTTTGTCCTCATTAGTGTGCTTATGCATACATCTTTTGGTGTTTATCTGTTTTGACCTAGGAGTCCTGCTGTTTATTTACCCCAGACATCATCCCCAGCAGAGGGTACCAGGGCTGCCGAGGCCACCGCGGGGCCACCAGGATGGCATTGGCGCCGTCGCAGTACATCTTGGCCACCACCCTGGACAGGAGCGGCACTGGTGGGAAGGCATACAGGAGGCGCCCCGTCCAGGCGAAGAGGAAGGAGTCCCCCAGACAGGGCGACTGATCTGGATGCGCTCCCCAGGAGCAGTACAGCTGGCACTTTGCGTTGTCCCTCGTGGCAAAGAGGTCGACCGCTGGCTGGCCCCAGCGCTGGAACAGGCTGTCCACCTCGCCCTGGTGGAGAGACCACTCGTGCCTGCTGCTCTGTGCCCTGCTGAGCAGGTCGGCCTGTACATTGGAGAAGCCCGGCACATGGATGGCGATGAGCCAGATGGCGTGACGGAGGCACCACTGCCAGATGGTGATGGTGAGGGCCAGGAGCGACCTGGACCGTATGCTGCCCTGCTTGTTCAGGTACCACATGACTGTGTTGTCGGTGCACACCTGCACCATGTGGCCCTGCAGGGTGTCCTGGAAAACGTGCAGCGCCTTGTAGAGCGCCAGCAACACCAGATAGCTGATGTGCTGGCAGGCCTCCGCGGGCGTCCACTGCCCCTTCACAGACAGCTGCCCCGCATGGGCGCCCCATCCCGTCAGGGACGTGTGATGGCGCGAGAAGGGTCTCGCGGCTGGAACGGCATTCCCACACACATGTTGTCGCGCTGGCATCACCAGCTGAGCGAATGGTGGACCTCTGGCGGTGGAGAGAGGCAGAGGGACGGAAGACCCGCAGAAACCACGACTGGAGCGGCCGCACCCGGAGTTGCGCCAGTGACGTCACCGCTGTCGTGGAGGTGATGTAGCCCAGCAGGGATTGCACCTGCTTGGCCGTGACCGTGCGTCCACGCCGTATCTGCTGAGCTGCTGCACACAGGGCGGGACCAGGAATCCAGGGTCGCCCCGATAAACTGGATGGACCGGGCTAGGTACAGAAGAGACTTGGTGTAGTTTACCACCAGGCCCAGGCCCAGGCCCTGGAGAAGCGACAAAACAAAACTGAGGTCACGGAGGAGCTGAGCGTGAGATGGCGCCACCACGAGCCAGTCGTGAGGATACATGCCCGGGTTCAAAGGGACGACCGTCCCCTTCTGAAACAAAGGCTGGACCTCCTGCCACGGCACCTTAGACAGCTGAGTGGCCTTCATGCAGCTCGTGACTGGCTGCGTGTGAAAAGAAATGGCGTAGCCCTGCCGGACAACGCTCAAAACCCCCCGGTCAGTGGTGATGGCCTGCCAGGCCGAAAAAACTCAGAGAGGCGTGAGCCAAATGAAAAATGCACCCGAGCATTGCCTGGTCTGCACAGGAAAGGACACTAAGGATGAGTGGGGGAGGAACAGCGTCCGGCTGCACCATTGGGGCCACCACCAAGCAGGAAGCAGGAGGGGAGGGCAGGAAAAGCGCGGCCGGTGCTAAACCTGGCGCTTGGACTTCGGCTGGTAGCGCTCTTTACCCCACTGCTGCTGCTGCCTGGGCTGGGAGGCCGCCGGCTGCCGTGCTGCCTGGGAGGAGGATGCCTGAGGGTACGATTGGCTGCCTCCAATGTAGGGCCTCCGGGCGTAGCTGGCGGAGGCGGTCTACCGGCTCCTGGAGGAAGAGGCCCGTGGGGTGGTATAGCCATATGAGAGCGCAGCCTGGCACACCTCCTGGCGCTCCTTAAGCTGACGGGAAACACAGTTGGGGGCAAAGCAGCCTGCTTCTGTTCATCGGAGGGAAAAGGGAAGTCCTCCATAGGCTGCTTCGCAGTTGGCATCGGCACGTTGAGGGAACGGGTCAGCCATGCCAACATGGCCACAAGCCCTGAGGCGTCAGGGACCGCCACAGGGTCCACTAGATCAGGCCCAGCATGGTCTGACTCAGAGCCAGAGGGGGTAGAATCAGAGTGGAACGCGGCGTCCACGGCCTGCGCAACAGGAGCATACGCAAGTGGCTGGGCAGGAGGTGGGCCCCTGGGAGGCAGCTGCAGCTGCTGTCCACATGCCTCAGGGACCAGGATGGGCCCAAACACATAGGCCCAGCCCCCTGGGGACCTATGGAGCACGTGCTCTGTAGGGAACACAGCTGGAGGAGGCAGGCCCTGGCCAGGCCCAAAAGCCCCATAATCCACGCCGCGCCATGGCGGTGAGAAACACAGGCCCCACAGCTGGATGCGGGCTGCGGCCACGCCGGGGCAGTGAGGGGGAGCACTGCCTCAGAGGCAGAGAAAAACTCACTGACGAGCACGCCTGAGAGTCCTGGGCGGGCTGTGGCAGCTCCCAGCTGGGGCTGGCTCCCAGGCCCGACAGCTGCTCCCAGGGCTGAGCCTCCAGATCTACAGCCCCAGCAAGAGGGAGGAGCGCCAAGGCCTCCGCGGCCATGCGCCGGCCTGCATCTCCCTCAGGGAGGAAGGCCCGGGGCGCACCCAGCTGCTCGCGCGCCACCCCCAGAGGGGGCGGGGCCTGCGCGGCTCCAACTTCCACCGCGGAAGGAGCAGCAGCTGGGACCGAAGGCAGCTGTGCGTGCGCCACCACCAGAGTGGACGGGGCTTGCGCAGCTCCCACTCCCAGGACGGAAGGAGCAGCTGCGCCCAGCTGCACGCGCGCCGTCCCCAGAGGGGGCGGGGCCTGAGCAGCTCCAACTTCCACTGCGGAAGGAAAAGCAGCTGGGACCGAAGGCAGCTGCGCGCGTGCCACTGCCCGAGGGGGCAGGGCTTGCGCAGCTCCCACTCCCAGGATGGAAGGAGCAGCAGCTGAAACACACTCCGCAGAGCAGCGTTTCTTTGCCTTCGCTTCCCCTCCGTGCGGCAGGCCCAACGGGCGAACCGCTGGCTGGGAGGGGGACCGTCGCCTCTTGTCAGAGGCCGAAGAAACAGGTGACGTCCGGAGCGAAGGGAGCCAACCCGTTGCGTCTGCGGGGGTCCCTGGCGGCCGCGGCTCCTGCCGCGGCACCTTCGACGTCAAGGCACGCTCCAGGAGCAGGGCCTGCAGGGTGGCTCGCCAGCTCTTGCGAGCCCGAGGCATAAACGCCTGGCAAGCCACACAAGTTTTGGTGGAGTGCGCCTCCCCCTAGCACCTCGAATGCAGGTCCGGTTCGGGGACATTGCCCCACAGTCTGCACCCCTCTTGAAGGTGGCAGACATGGTCCTGCAAGAGTCTTTCCAAAAAAGAAAAAGAGAGAGAGAAAACCAAACAAAAGCCAATAATCCAAGGAGAAGGAGGGATAAGCAAAAAGACCCTCCAAAAACAGCAAACAGCCAGAGAAGTGTTTCAAACTCACACCTTACTGGCCCCACCAAAGCTGGAACTCCTTGCCAAGGAAGAAAGAGGGCAGAGGCCTGCAAAGGCCTCCCAAAAAAAAACCCCTCAAACACAGCAAACAGCCAGAGAAGTGCAGCAAACTTACACCCCTCTGGCCACACAAACACTGGAACTCCTTGTCAAGGAAGAAAGAGGGCAGAGGCCTGCAAAGGCCCCCCAAAAAAACCCCCCCTCTGTAGCAACCCAGCCTCCAGTCCAGCCTGGGGGGCTAGGGGCCCCCCGGGGGTCCCAATTGCTTTAGACCCCATTGCCATTTGCTTTAGACCCCATTGCAGGAGATGAAGGGGCCGCTTGACCTGCATCTCCCACAGATAGTTTGCAGTGGGAAGACAGCTGGCCGGAGGCCTATCCGGATTTGGAGGACACAGATTCAGATAATGAATATGAATGGCCGGGGGGAAGAGGTTCGCAAGAGCTGTTATGGGAACCAGCGGAGGAGGTGTTCATGGAAACTGATAGGGAGGGCACGAAGATAGTGAGCCAGATGCAGCGAGGCTTGGGAGAAGTTTTGACCGGAGGAACAGCATTGAAAATCATAGAAAAGAATGGCGCTGAAGCCTAGAGCGGCGTTGGTCCCACAAAGGAGGGGATTAAGTAGACGATCGGTGCGACCGGCTCGTCAGTTCGACGGCCACTTCTGATCTGAAGGAAGTGTAGCGTTCTTGATCCTTGGAGCCAGCGTTGGCTTGCCTTGCCAAGAAGCTACCTTGGACCTTGCTTATGAATTGCTGATGGAAACTTTGACTTCCTTTGATTCACTTTGTTTTTATGGACTTTGCTTTTGAGAGATTCCCTGCTTTTTTATGGACAATTTATTGCTAGTCGCTTTTGACCAATTGCTTTCACTTGGACATTCTACTTTTTCACCTGTTCTTTATTATTCAATAAATAGTTAATTGATTACCGTCTCTGTGTGTGTGATTAAGGGGCCGAGCCAGGACCCAGCATTGTGACAGTTGGCCGTCCAACTCCATGAACCCCTTTTTCACACCACGGGACGAGCCAGGCGCCGAAGACGAGCCCGCGAGATGGCACAGCTAAGTGCTGCCGAAGTTCAGGCTTTGCAGCAAGAGGTGGTGGACCTGAGGACCAGAGCCGGGCGGAACCCCACCATCGTAGATCCAATGGCAGTCAGCGTGTTCACAGGACAATGTGAGATGTATTTGGAGCTCCGCCAAACCGAGTTCACCACCGAGAGAGCCAAAGTAGGTTTTGTTTACAACCTACTGGAGGGCACCGTGGCGAGCTGGGCGACCACACTGTTGCGAGCGAATGCAGGCCATCAAGGACACTTGGGGGTCCCCGGTGAACACCGAGTTGGCTGAAAGGAGGCTGGATCGGCTGACCATGAAAGACATTTCCCTGGCTCAATATATTTCCCTGTTTCGAGTGGTGGCTTCCCAAGTGGCCTGGAATGATGCGGCGTTACGGTATCAGTTCATGAAAGGCTTGGCACCGGAAGTGCAACAAGAGATCCTCCGAGGGGCCACCCGACCCGACAACTTGGAGGAGGCGATCACGTTAAGCCTACGCGTGGAGGCGGGAATCCACACCTGGAGGCAGTGGGATAAGGGGCCCGGGGAACGGCCAGTTGCCAGGAGGGAGCCGGCGGCGAGTTGCCCCGCGTTCCGCCCCTTTGCGCCCACATCGCAGCCTCTGGATGAACCCGAACCCATGCAGCTGGGACACGTTCGTCCCAAAGTGGATGCAGCCGAGAAGGCCCGCATGTGTTGGTACTGCGGAGGATCCGGTCATTTTTCCCGGGAGTGCCCATAGAAGCCAAAAGGCAAGGCGCCTCGGGCTTCTGCGGCATGGGAGGAACCCCAGGAAGCTGAAGAGACCCTGAATGCGGTGGGGGAAGAGGTCGGCTGAGTTTAAGAGGGTTCGCTAACTCGGTCGCCAGCCTCCTCCCAGAGCCCCAGACTGGACAATTATTCCTGATCATGGTGGCTTTATGGTCGGCTGAGAAGGGGCCGATGATGGTGCATGCCATGGCAGATTCGGGAGCCACAAACAACTTCATTGACACAGACTATGCCAATTCCTTGGGATTACAACTACATGACTTACGGGAGGCCCGGTCGGTGCAAACCAATGAGGGGAGGCCGCTGAAAGTGTGGATGAGTGCACACAAAGAGGACATTTCTTTCCTTGTGACTAAGTTGTCAGATTTCCCCGTGATTCTGGGAGTGGTGTGGTTGACGCTACACGACCCCCAGATCTTGTGGGCCCAGCGGGAGCTAAAGTTTTCTTCAGAACATTGCCAGAGTCACTGTATGACGGCACGCGTGTGCCAAGCTCAAGAGGTGGAGCGGGTGGTCACACTGCCCAAAACGTACGCTGCTTTTTGGGATGTCTTCAGTGAGAAAGAGGCCGAGTGCCTCCCCCCCCCCCCCACCGACCATATGACTGCGCCATTGAACTGGATGTCGGAGCGCCCATCCCCCGCGGAAGACTCTATCCTCTCTCGGAGCCGGAGCAAAAAGCCCTCCGTGAGTTTTTGGACGAGAACCTGCGCAAGGGATTCATCCGCCCTTCACAGTCCCCAGCCGGGGCACCGATCCTGTTCGTCAAGAAGAAGTCAGGGGAGTTGCGGCTATGCAATGACTATAGAGAACTTAATAAGATCACCATTCGGAACCGCTACCCCCTGCCATTGATCCCCGAGCTGTTGGAAAGGATGCGAGGGGCCAAGGTCTACACTAAATTGGACTTGAGAGGTGCTTACAATTTGGTGCGGATCTGGCAGGGAGACGAATGGAAGACTGCGTTCCAGACCAAGTGGGGGAGTTTTGAATACCTCGTGATGGGATTCGGGTTGTGTAACGCCCCCGCCACATTCCAACACTTCATGAATGATATCTTCAGAGATCTGGTAGATCGTTATCTGGCAGTGTATCTGGACGATCTTTTGATTTTCTCGCCCGACCAGGCGACTCATGACCGTCATGTGAGAGAGGTGCTGCAGCGGCTGAGAGACCACAGACTCTATGCCAAACTAGAGAAATGTGCGTTTGATTTGACGGAGGTGGACTTTCCAGGTTACCGCATTTCCCCAAAGGGCATCGCCATGGACGATACCAAGGTGCAGGCCGTGGTGGACTGGAAGGTGCCTGCCAGCAAAAAGGACATTCAGCGCTTTCTGGGATTTGCTAACTACTACAGAAAGTTCATTCCTGACTTCGCCAAGTGGGCGGATGCCATCACGCAGTGTTTGAGAGGAAAGGTGCCGTTCCGGTGGAATTCGAAGGCGGATACGGGATTCCGGAAGCTGAAACAGCTGTTCACCACGCAGCCGATTTTGCAGCATCCGGACCACCGCACTCCGTTCATTGTGCAAGCGGATGCCTCAGATGTGGCCGTGGGAGCGATCCTGTGCAGCCCCAGGGGACAGACTTGCTGCCCTGTGCATACTATTCCAGGCAATTGACAGCGCCCGAGAGAAACTACACGATCGGGAAAAGGAGCTGTTGGCCATCAAAGTGGCCTTCGAGGTTTGGAGACATTTGTTGGAGGGGTCCAAGTTCCCGGTGGAAGTCCACACGGATCACTGGAACTTGGAGCACTTGAAGAATCAGCGGAAATTGAACCAGAGGCAACAGAGGTGGTCCTTGTTCTTCAAGCGGTTCAACTTCCGGATTCACTATGTCACCCCCGCTCAGACCAAACAAGCCGATGCCTTGTCCCGGAAGCCAGAGTTCGCGCGGGGGGAATGAGGCCTCCTCCGAGACTCGGCTGCTGAAAACAGAGAACTTTGCTGCAACAGGCGGAACAGACGCTAGGCCTCCGGTGGTCAACCCCGATCCGGGAGGTAAGAAGACGCTGATTGAGCGGATCCAGGCCCGACAGAAAAATGACCCGTGGGTACGTGAACAGAAGGCCAAGGGGGTGCAATTTCCTCTCCAAGTAAAGAATTATCTGTTGTACCGGCGGGATCGCACGTACATTTCCCCAGGCCCCGAAAGGGAGATTTTGAAACTATGCCATGACAGTCGGGCGGCGGGGCATTTTGGTCTGTTCAAAACACTCCAGTTGGTGCTGCGAGATTTCTGGTGGCCGAAGGTGCGGAGGGACATTGAGACTTATGTAAACACCTGTCCAGTCTGCCAGAGGTCCAAGCGGCAAGGGGGAAAGCCAGTTGGTCTCCTACAACCGCTGCCCACCCCCTCCGTGCCATGGAAGATGATTTCAGCCGATTTCATTACGGATTTGCCCAAGTCCAAGGGGTTCACATCGATTTTGGTCATTGTGGACTGTTTTACCAAGATGAGTCATTTTGTACCATGTGTGGGAGTACCTACAGCCAAAGAGACTGCTAATATGTTTGTGCAACATGTATTTCGCCTCCATGGGATTCCCCAGAGTTTGGTGACGGATCGAGGCAGCCAGTTTACTTCCCAGTTCTGGCGGGCAGTCCAAAAGCTCCTGGGAATTGAAGCTCGGATGTCCACGGTGCACCACCCCCAGACAGACGGGCAGACAGAGCGTGTTGGAGCAATACCTGCGTTGCTACGTTAACTATCAGCAAAACGACTGGGCATAATTGTTGTCTTTGGCAGAGTTAGCGTACAACAATGCGACGCAAGAATCCACCAAAGAGACTCCTTTCTTTGCAAACTATGGCTACCACCCGAGGTTCTACCCCCCGGTAGACAAGTCCGGGGATGTACCTGCGGCAGAGGACTGGCTGCAAGAGCTAACGGCGGTGCAAGACATGCTCCGCACTCAATTAGACCAGGCCAAAGAAGACTACAAGCGAATGGCTGATCGACATCGCCAAGCAGGTCCAGACATACAGGTCGGGGACAAAGTTTGGCTGTCGACCAAGTATTTGCCCACACAGAGACCCTGCCGCAAACTCGATGCAAGATTTGTGGGGCCCTACAAGGTGGAGGCTCGTGTGGGCCCAGTGGCATTCAAACTGCAGTTGCCGGGGGACATGAAACTCCACCCCGTCTTTCACCGCTCCTTGTTGCGGCCGGCGAAAGGGGTGCGGCCGGATGTGTCGCAGCCGCCGCCCCTCCGGTGATGCAGGACAACGAGGAGGAGTTTGAGGTGCAGGACATTTTGGATGCACGCATTTGACGCCGGAAGCTGGAGTACCTGATTGACTGGAAAGGCTTTGGACCGGAAGAACGCTCGTGGACACTTGCACGGGATGTTCACGCCCCAGATATTGCAGCGCGCTTCCACCGCAAGTATCCGGACAAGCCCAAGCCTTGGGGGTGGCCTCGGAGGGGCCCTGGGGAGGGGGTTAGTGTAGCAACCCAGCCTCCAGTCCACCCTGAGGGGCTATGCCCCCCAGGGGTCCCAATTGCTTTAGACCCCATTGCCATAGATCCAGGTGCAGGAGATGAAGGTGCCGCTGGGTTTGCATCTCCCACAGATAGTTTGCAGTGGGAAGACAGCTGGCCGGAGGCCTATCCGGATTTGGAGGACACAGATTCAGATAATGAATATGAACGGCCGGGGGGTGGGGGTGGGAGAGGTTCGCAAGAGCTGTTATGGGAACCAGCGGAGGAGGTGTTCATGGAAACTGATAGGGAGGACACTTCTCACGAAGATAGTGAGCCAGATGCAGCGAGGCTTGGGAGAAGTTTTGACCGGAGGAGCAGCATTGAAAGTCATAGAAAAGAATGGCGCTGAAGCCTAGAGCGGCGTTGGTCCCACAAAGGAGGGGATTAAGTAGACGATCGGTGCGACCGGCTCGTCAGTTCGACGGCCACTTCTGATCTGAAGGAAGTGTAGCGTTCTTGATCCTTGGAGCCAGCGTTGGCTTGCCTTGCCAAGAAGCTACCTTGGACCTTGCTTATGAATTGCTGATGGAAACTTTGACTTCCTTTGATTCACTTTGTTTTTATGGACTTTGCTTTTGAGAGATTCCCTGCTTTTTTATGGACAATTTATTGCTAGTCACTTTTGACTAATTGCTTTCACTTGGACATTCTACTTTTTCACCTGTTCTTTATTATTCAATAAATAGTTAATTGATTACCGTCTCTGTATTGTGACACCCTCAAACATAGCAAACAGCCAGAGAAGTGCACCAAACTTACACCTCTCTGGCTACAGAAGCCAATAGTCCAAGGAGGAGGAGGGGAGGCCTCCAAGGCCCCCCCAAAAAAAAAGCCAGAGAAGTGCACCAAACTTACACCCCTCTGGCCACACAAACACTGGAACTCCTTGCTGCGGCGGGGAAAAAAGGAACACTGGCTGCTAGCCCCACTGTGGCTATATACCCTCAGGGGAGGATAGGTGGGGCTACAGCTAAGGCCAAACAGCTGTTGGATCTTCCGAAATGCTGCACAGGTGCATCAACTACCATTAGTGTGGTTTCCACAGATGACCATGAAGAAGCAACTTTAAATTTTGGAAAGTAAGATCTAATATTGGTTCCCACCTCCCACTCTTTCCTGCTCCCGTGCCCTCACTGAAACTCCAATTAAGCATGGGCCAAAAGGCATGCCATTTTTGGGTCTGTTTCCATTTGACCCCTCATTTCATTTACCAGAAAGCTACCCAAAAGGGGAAGGGTATTTTCTGTTTCATTCGGCAGAGATTTAGCCTATTGACTACAATTGGAAACTTTAAAGGCTCATTTCTAAGCCATTTTAAGGTCTATCTGCATGAAACATACCTCGGTTGTAGGCGCCATATACAACTGCAGGCCTGCCAAGTTTCAAAACAATTCATCAGTCTACGAATGTTTCAGAATTATTTTAAATTTTAACCATACATTTGGGAATTGTAGTCGCTGGTTGTGTCCATTCTCAGTCATTCAGAGCATGGACACCACCAGGCCTTTTATTGTTTGAGAGACACAGAGGGAGGAAATCTTCAACTCCCATCATGCTCCCTATGGCCACCCTATGCAAGTGCCACTGGAAAAACAGATTCCCAGGGCCCTCTCTGGAGGAGGAGGTAAATTTTCAAGAAAAATGGAGGAGGCTTCTTCTGCCGGGGAGAGTAAAAGATAATACAGATCCCCCTGCCTCAGGTATTTTGTGAACTTTCTGAAAATATCGTATCTCAAAAATCTGTTTCACTGGTCTTTTCATCTCCCTCTTCCCTTTTCCATGTTTAGAAATTAAACAAAAATTGTCCTCCAAAAACTACAAGTCTTTTCATTAACAGTGATTCGGACCCAAGTCTAACTGCAATTTCATGGGGAGAAGAAAAAAGAGAGAAGTATGTTCAGTGGAGGACAAAGGATGTAGGACATCCGGCTGTGATATCTTCTCATTCCCAACAATTCCCCCGAAGGAAAAAAATGTGTGGAGGCTATGGACAACTATCAGGAGTGGGGAGCTGCATCACCTTCCTTGCAGTACCCTGGGGGTCAAAGGCTTTGTTGTCACGCTCTTTCCAACAGTTCTCCCAGATTTCTTTACTAGATCAGTTTCTTTAAATAAAAGCTTCTGACAAACATTGTATTCCTACCATATTTAATTTTAAATTTTGGATCCCCCCCCCCCCCCAGGCAGCAAAAGTTAAACTTATATCCCTTTTATCAGTTGGTAAAAATTCTCAAGTGGCATCATTTCCAAATTTTGTGATGACTCCAGTAATAAATCAGGAGTAGATGATTTCAGGACTACAAAATTCAACAAGAGATGATGAAATAAATGGGCATGATTTAGTCACACGTAATATTATACCGACTAAAAAAAATGGAGGAGAGTCAATCATTGCTTTAATGTCTCACTGATTGAAGAATCTCCTCTAATTACTGTTTTTCTTCTATTCTGATATGCCATTGATTGTAAGATGCCCTCTAATTTCAGTACCATCAACTGAAACAAAAAGTCAATTTTAGATATGTTTATATGAGGAAAAAGTGTCCTTTGAATTGAAAAAATAGAGTATGAATAAATCTGGATCTAACACTGTCTACTGAAACAGTATTACATTGCCATTATGTAAATTTAGATTTTTGCAAGCTATCCCCAAGGAGAAAAATGAAGCTAATTTTCCCCCTTTCTTTCTTTTTTAGTCTTCATATCTCAAATAGTTCAATTAAAAATAATAAAACAAATAGATTTTGTATTCCCTAAAGGATTATGAAAATAATACAAAAACAGGCTCTTGATTTTCAATAAGCTTTTTTTCTCATACATTCCTCGGTATTGTTATTAAAACCATATAGTTTGATATAAAAGTGTCAGATTCTGGAAGCTCTTGGAATTAAAGGCAAGCTCACAAAGATCAATCGCTGGAAACAAGTGATCTATTCCATCATTCCACAAATCCTAAGAAGACAGTTCCAGAGTTTTCCTGCCAAATACACCCATACATATCATCCCCCCAATCCCATCCCCCTTTACTGGGCACATTCTGTTACCGAAGTGGTTTTCCTACAGTTTTGATTTCCCACAAGACCAGATGGTCTTATCTATGGTATGCTCTCATTCATCTTCAACAACCTCCCCCTTTTCATGGCATGGAGGGACGAAGCAGCCAGGTCCAGGCTAATACGGCCATCCTGAAAAAAAATAATATAAGCAAAAAAATTCTGACCTCCCGTTCTTTCAAAAACATAAACTGTGACACAGACACAAGCAGTAAATCATAGCAGCATGATTCTTTTTTCACTAAATTAGTTGAATCATCCATTGGCCCTGGGGGTTTTTGTTGACTTAATTCAGAATTTATCATTTAAGAATGTTTGAGGGTTTAGTCATAAATCATCTCACCAGCCTGAACAGGGTTTCCTCTTCTAATTGGCTGGCTGACTTGCCCTTACACTTGTTCATATATCATCATCATTGTCGTCCTCATCGTCGTCGTCATCTTCATCATCATGGATGGCCATCTGTCGGGGGTGCTTTGAATGCAATGTTCCTGCTTCTTGGCAGGAGGTTGGATTGGATGGCACATGAGGTCTCTTCCAACTCTATGATTCTATGATTTGTGGCTGAGTATGATTGTCTTCAAAGGGTAGAGTTTTAGCAGTGGGACACAGATAGTAAATGTGTAGCCATCTAAATGCTAGATTACAATTCCCATCATACCCCATTATTGTTTGTGTTGGCCAAAGCTGATAGGAAGTGCAGCCACACAATCCCAGCTCCAACATATAGCTTGAGTCTTCGGGTGCTTCTACACTATAGGATTAATGCAATTTAAAACGATTTCAACTAACATGGATAAATGTAATGGAATCATAGGAGTTGTAATGTTACAAGATCTTTAGCCATGTAACATTACAAAGAGTAGTGGTGCCTAAGCGAACTATAGATCTCAGAATTTCATAGCAATGACTCAAGGCAATTAAAGTGGTGTCAGATTGCATTAATTCTGCAGTGCAGATGCACCCTAAACCACAACTATGTTTCAATGGTGGTAATGTGCTGTATTCATCGTCCCTAATATGTAATGGATCAGAACCAATGACAATTGGAAAACTAGCATGCTGTACCTTTCGTGCTCAAGCAGGCCTTTAAAAAAAGGCAAATGTGATCACTGAATATTCACCTGACAGACAGGTCTGTTGGAGGCCTAGTCCAAGATTCAAAAGAAGTCAAGAATTGTTAGGAACTGCAATACTCTCTCAAGGTGAAAGCAGGAATCATTGGGTTCAGGGAAAGGCTCCAGGTTTTCAAGCATGCTCTCATTTAATTACATGCCTGACTGAGTCAAAGGTACTCCTGATGCTCCAGGTCTTTGAGTGCCCTTGCTGAATGCCTGGGGCCTTAAACTGCTTATCCCCCGAATTTTCTTATTTAATCATTTATACTCGGTCATAAATAAGCCCTGAAAAAATGCAACATTTATTAGTAGATTCTCCCAAGCTGAATTCATGAGAGGAGTCGCTTGAAAATGACATAACAGACAGCTGTGAATGTGAAGTGGAATATGGTGTAGAGCCAAACTATTCATTGAGTTTCATCACCCTCTCTTTAGCTTCTGGAGATATGGAGAGGTATAACTCAAATTTAGAGTTTTGGACAAGCACATCTCTGGAGTTACTTCATTGAACTCAAGAATTATGTGCCAGAGATGGATCTCAACAGGCCTAAATATTGCTTTCTCAATGTCAGGTAGGATCTTGGTATTCAAGGAAGGGAATGGAGCTGAACTTATTATTTTCCCCTAGACATTTTACATTTAAGCACTATGAGAAAAGAGTGATCATTTGTGAGGTGCTCAGGGGAAAGAAACATAACAATTTAATAACATTTTGCAACTATGCCTATTTAACAAGGAGAGATCTTTTGGTACTTTTTGGTATTAATTAAGGCTGCCTCTACACTGCTATATAATACATTTTGAAACTGCATTATATGGTCAATGTAGAATCATCTAATGCAGCTAAACTGCATTAGATGAGTCTACACTCTTCATGTAATGCATCAAATAGCAGTGTAGATAGTGCCTATGTTACTACTCATAAGTAGGGGTAGAGTCTTCTACATTGAAGGCATTTAGTCAAAAGTTACAGGAGTAACACACATTTTTCTGCAGTGATGATGGTGCAGCTCATATATACATTAGAATAAAAAGAAAATTATACTGAAGTTTAAACTATTTAAGGTAGAGTGAAGCCAAGGCCCTGAGAGTTGGACCCTTTTCTTTCTTCTCTTCTCCTTCTCTTCACTTTCATGGCCATGGATGTATCTAATCCAAATATTCTTAAATGTTTTCTATCTGATTAGTGCACATGGGCTTTCTTAATGCTACAATAGAATATCGATGATAAGAGATGGTGAGTGGGACACAAGTATTGCATTGTCAAGGTGTGCGTTGATTGGAAGGAAACTGCATAAGGTACAGTGTGCTTTGCCTGCCCACCCCTGAAATAAAAGACAACACACATTTCGTTGGGTTCAAATTGGGCAACCTTTATTTAAATTGTTACCTATTTAACTTTCCTTAACTTTAACTCAAGGGGTGTTAGAAATTTGATGTATCCAATCCAGGTAGTCTCCCAAGTAAGTAATTTGCGGGCGAAGCATCAGGATTCCCTGATTATCTAACCAGGGCAACCCATTGAGGGAAATGAGTGAGAGGTCTATTCTCAAGATATTGAGACCAGCCTCTTCCCATTCTAGGGCCATTTTCACTTTACTTCACCCATCAACTTTAACTTTAAGGTGAGTCTTTAACTTAATGGCCTTCACTCCAAAAGGGGGGTGCCTTAGGTGCATACCAATTATGGGATTTCCCTATGTATTTTTTGTTAAGGCCTATTTATATCCATTCACCACCCCATCTAGCCCCTAAACAGCAAAGGGGTAGGCAAAAAACCCTCCCCCACAAAAAATCATAGGGTGAAAGGGGAAAAAACTCCTACCCGGCTCCAATGGGCAACCAAAGCCAATACTGTTGATGGGCAGGAGTGGTGGGTCGAAGTCCCGTCGCTGATTGAGCAACTGGGGCTGCCCTTCACAGAAGGAGATCACGGCCCCAGTTGGTGGAAGGTTCCCTAAAGCGTGGGAGAGAGGCAAAACTCTTTCCTCCCAGTATGCACTGGGGGAAAGAGGTAATGGGCAAGAACAAAGATACTTGGAGCTCAGTTCTTCCTTCCACAATCCTTTAGGAACTGAAGGAACCCAGTCTTCTTATAACTCATTTACCAGAAAGATGTGCAACTTTAACAGCTGGGTAAGCTATTGTGCTCTATGATTTGCCAAAAACTCACAGATCACAATTTCATTTTTTTCTTGAAACCCTTTACAATGGTTGACAGTGTTGATGCTCCTTTGGGTGCTAGCCAAATGGCAGAAACAGAATACAATATTTCATACAGGGTTTATTTCACTATCTCATGAAGTTAAGTACAACTAGGTAAATAACCACAACAATGCAGGATTGAATGGCATTCCAGCAACCCACAACAAGCATTACAAACACTCCTAGAAAACAACTGCATTGCTTTTCTTGCGAAATATAAACCATTACTAATATTTTTGAGAAATGTTTTCTATTATGGTTTTTGGTATGAGTTCTTGTGTTTGAGATCCATTCTTCTTATAATAGTTGATATTCCCCGTAACAGAGATTAGACTTTTTGTCAATTCTGCTCCTAGGCTGCGGAAGATTTCAAAAATATTTCTGCAATCTCACGAGATGCAAATAAAGCCTGCACATTTTGCAGTACCTCCAAGCTTGTTGATACTTTCTCCTATTTGTGTTGAGGTTACTTATTTGACTACACAAAGACAGGCACACAGAGAGCTACCTCTATGAATGATGATGTGTGTTGATTAGGGATGAAACAATTTTAGTTTGTGGAAGTTTCATGACCTTGCATTCAGATAAATCCCAGTTATCATTAGCTCATATTACTTTAACCCACCCCCTGTACATTTCTTAAGGAGAAAGGGACTTTAGTTCTTGTTTGTCTAAAGTTCATGATCTTTAAATGCAGATAAATATTCAACTACCATTCATTTGCATTGAGGAATTTTAAGCAGGCTTATACAATTTGTATCATGTCAACCTTCCTTCCTTCTTTTTCGTTTTCTGGTAGATTGTTTCACTCAAAGGACACGGGAATTGATTTGATGTCTCCGCAGTTCATGAATGTGGATGTGCTAAACTGATTTGCATGTGGATTAAATTCTCCTGGCATGCAAATAACAGAAAAAGATAAATCTCTCTTTTTATGTCATAACACGCATATAGAATTAATTGATTAATTGTAAGCACAACCATTCCCCTTCCCAAAACAGGAATTCAAGAAAAACATCAAAACTCAGGATTTAGTACAATGATTAGAATGGCATCTGCATTTTACCCTCTTATGGTGGCATTAACGTCTTTCCATATAAGTCACTTGATAAAATGCATCAGTGCTAAAAAGACTGCCTAATATATAACTACGGTATATGAAAGTAGGGTTCCCGTTAATGAGAAATTTCAAAAAATTAAGCAACAGGCAGACCATGTGAGCAACTCAAACCCCAACTGGAAATCTTGCTCCACTTTCTTATCGGGATGAGAGGGACAAGTCCATTATACTGGTTATGGGTCAGATTCAAGGCATTTCTGAAATTGATTCTGCTGGTTTTTCCTCTTTCTGCATTGTATAAAGAAGAAAGTATAAGCGAGCCTGTTCTTATTGTATAGGCATCTGTTTGGAGATTGACTTCAGTAAAATGAAAAATCTGGGATGCAATATCTATGATTTTTATTTATTAAAAGCAAATATAGCTAGTGTTGGGTAGGGAAGGCATTTTTCAATTACTTACCTGAAGTATTTATCAGAAATACTCATTGATTGCTTTTCAATGTTATAAATGGGGTCATTAGAAGGGGCATGCCCCCAGGAATGTGGCACAGCTGGCTGGGAGTCAGCTGCATAAGATCTCTAATGACCAGAAGGTCATGAGTTCGAAGCCTACCCAGGTTGGGATGAGCTCTCAACCAATTGTGTAGCTTGTTGTCTGTCTATATATGTTGTATGTCTATGGCATTGAATGTTTGCCTGTATATGTGCATTGTGATCCGCCCTGAGTCCCCTGAGTGAGAAGGGCAGAATATAAATGATGTATATAAATAAATAAATACCTATATAATTGTATAAAATTTGTACAACTGATGGCTGCAACTCCCATCAGCCCAAGAACTAATCAGGCTAGAACTCAATCAGCCCCAGATTTGGCCAGCTGCCACTCCCATTAGCCTCAGATCTGGTTGGGCTTCAACTCATGACTCTTCTAACTGGTAAGACAAATTAACTTTCTTGTTGGGCTGCAACTCTCATCATGCCCAGTCTGCCTAACAAAGGGGTGAGAATGTTGGGAGATGCAGTCTGGCAAGTAGGCTGAGTTGTCTTTCAGAAGAAGAGCTTCTGTTCCTGATGAGAAGACAGCAAAACTGCACTCTTGCAAAGCAATCTTAATCAGTAGGACGTCTCATTCATATGAGTTAGATTGACTTCCAAGTAAATGTCTATGCATACATATGGCTGTAGTGTCCTACTGATTTTGTATTTTGTTCTAAGAAGAAATGCTCAGAATGAAAAGGAAGCAATAACTTCCAACTGATGTGTTCAGCTGTACACACAGAAATCTGCCCAGAAAACAATATTGGATGATAGATATATATCTGAAGGGTGCGAGTGTTTCAATTCATTGCTACAGACTAATACGAAGTGAAGAAAAATAGATTTGGGTTGATAATTTTTGGAACAGAAATAACTCATTTGTTTATTCCACTGATGGATTTTCTGTTTTCTCCTGTGTGTAAAGCTGTTAGATTTAGAATGTCATTGATCCTTCAGTCGTGGAAGTGTAATATTTAAGTATATTCTTGGAAGTGGGAAAACCTGATTAAAATATTTATTGCGTCTCGGATGATTGAAACCCTCTGTTCTCCACCAGTGGAAGCTAGAGCAATGGGAACAAGTGAATTACAATATTTATTAACTTTAAAGAGTATTCATTTTGGACACAAAGTATTGTCATAGAAGTTGCAAAACAAATTAGAGATGGACCTAATAGCACATACCAGAATTCTACAAGAAACAGCCAATGTAGTTAACGTAGACTCATAGTATTATAAATGAGTAATGTGAAATGCCCCTTGATTCTCACAAATGTGATTAACCTTTTCCTGATCTGCCCCATTTCAGATTAAGTTAGGAGCTAATGTTATAGAATATTTCTTTATATGAAAACTATATCAGATGTAAAATGTTTATCAGCGTATCTGAAGGACCGCCTCACCCCTTATTGCCCTTTGAGACCACTCCGATCCGAAGATGCCAACCTTTTGGTAATACCAACAATAAAGTCGGCGCACCTGACAGCAACCCGCCGGAGGGCGTTCTCGGTTATAGCTCCTACGCTATGGAACGCCCTGCCGGCCGGCACCAGGGCCTTGAGGGACTTACTCCAATTTAGACGGGCCTGCAAAACCCACCTATTTAGGCAGGCCTTCAATGAGTAAGCCCTCCGACATGCTGCTTCGTCCGTTCGGGTGTGATGCTGCTTCATTATCTGTTTTATGCTGTATTTTAATGTATTTTAATCCTATTGCTGCTGTTTTAATTGTTATGTTGATATTGATGTTTTTAACCCTGCTGTAAGCCGCCGCGAGCCCTCGGGAGTCGGCGACCTAAAAGCCGCAATAATAAATAAATAAATAAATAAATAAATAAATAAATATGATGGAAAAGGCAGCCCTAAACTTTTTATTTTTTTATTTTTTTATTTATTATTTCGATTTGTATACCGTCATTTCCAATAGGCTCAGGGCGGTTTACAGTATATCTACCTAAAACATTAAAACCTAAAAACATTAAAGCAGTAAAAAAAAATAGGATGTCCAGACAATAAAGACAATGTTATTATCCACAGCCAAGGGGTGGCTAAAGATTAATGCCTGTCGAAAAAGAACTGTTTTACAAGCTTTCCTAAAAACTGGCAGTTTGTTAATTAGTCGGACTTTGGCCGGCAAGGTGTTCCACAGGCTCAGTGCCACCACAGAGAAGGCCCTCTGTCTAGTTGATGATGATATTGAAGATATTGATCGCAAATAAGAATTCCCCACCCAGTAAAATTAGCCTTCGGTTCCCAAATCTCTAACATTTCAAAAACAGAGGCACTGATTTTTTTTCCACACCTGGAACTCTGATTTTTGCTTTGTCTGCATTCCCTTCATAAATTTGCATGTCTCCTCTTCCTGTCTTTTTATTTGTTCAAACAAATCTTTAAGTTACTGCAGTGCTAGAAATGGAGGGACTGAGGAAAATGTAATTAAGGCTTTCCAAACCTTAATGGACTGCAGCACCCACCAGCCTTGGGCATTATAGCCAATGGTGATGGATGAAGAGAATATCAGTCTGACAATATCTAGAGATACAGAGGTTAACCACTCTTCTAAATACTTGTTTATTTCGAAGTACTTTTAATAAAGCCATTTTATCACAGCTACATGTTAATATTGAGAACAAGTGGAAGTGTCCTTTTTAGCACTTTTTAATGGAAAGAACACATGAGGGAGATACTTATAAAAGGCAGCCTAATTTTCTTAATTTTGTTTCTGTGCACAGGAGCTTCAAAGTATCCAATTACAATGTATTAGGTTTTTGCCTACATCAGCACATGGAATTAGAAAGACTTGGAAGAAGACTTAAAACTGCTTTGCAGTGAAGCCAGCATCTGAACTCACTCTTTTATTTTTGTTTTACAGTCCACAAAATATATTTTGAATATCATAAAGACGATCATTCATAGGTTGATGGAAATTTGATGAAAAGAAACTATTTCTACTGAAGCATATTTTTCCTTTCCAGAATGAAAAGAAAGGAGAAAAAAGGTATGCTGCCAAGTCTGTGTCTGTCTGGCTTGTTTTTATGTTGCAGTTATTCCTCTGCTTCTTGATGCTATGACATATGGGTTGAAATGTACAAATGGTGATGACAACAGTGAATATTGACTGGTCAGAAAATGAGAGAAGGCAGCGGTTACAAAAATATATGGAGGGGCACATTGCTTCAGATCCCACCAAAGGACAGTGTGGTCCTGTGTAATATGCTCTTTGGTCAATAAAGAAAAATATTTTAGTGGCTTTCCCTGTGTGCTGAGAGAAGAGAAGATAGGGTGAATTCTTGTGAACAGATTTCATCCACCTGGTCTATATGATCTATAAAAACCTATGCATCTTATGTCCACACTATCTGAAAGACTGTATTTCTCCACATGAACCTTTTCATTTTAGGAACTTTGTGGGATTGCTTGCTCTCTGTCTCACCACCTTTTCAATCAGCTAGTAAAGACACAGAAGAGAGTCTTCCCAGAGCCCATTTACAGAGTCATTATAACCCAGGCCCCTTCTACACTGCCATATAATACAGATTATCAAAGCAGATAATCCAGATTATTTGCTTTGAAATTAATTATATGAGTCTACACTGCCATATAATCCAGTTCAAAGCAGATAATCTGGATTTTATATGGTAGTGTAGAAGTGGCCCCAGAATCACATTTAGTTGTCTCCTGCATGACCCCATGACAATTCACTGTTTCCAGTAATATCATATGTTAAACTATTTTAATCAAGTTTAGCCCCATGTTAGAACTAGTTGTGGCTCCAGAGTTTACTTGAAACTCCAGTGTAACCTCAAGGGCAGTGGACAACAGGATCAGGTCTGATTTGGACATGTCCAACATCCAGATGGGGCACCACCACAATCCCCCTTTTGCTATGCTCATCAGCTCAGGGGAGAAGGGATAGATCATGCTAATGCTGCCGGTAGTAGCTCCCTCCTTCTTCCTGGACATGTGGGCACCTCTGCTGATGTCAGCACTGGAGGGTGCATAATGGCGAAGAGCTCACCAGGGAGCAGTACAGCAATAGAGTGAGTTGGCCTGACTGAACTTGTTACTCTCCAACTCAGCAACACAGTGAATTTGGGAAAGTGCAGGTAGCCACATCTAGGATATGGAGTACAACCTCAGTTACTACTCCTCAGTAACTACTCCTAGGCTATAGTACTCCCTTCTGAGGGAGACTTGATGGGTCTGTTACTTGCTCTCTTTTCTTCCACATACAAAAACGGTTATACTTAAACAGGCCTTCAATATTAATTCATAAAGTAAAGGGATGTGCAATGTTGGGATGTACTTAGTATGTAAAATTTATTTTTATTTTTTAATTTAAAGAAAAATAATGTCTAAAATAATATTTTAATGGTAATATTTGCTTAATGCTTTTTAAAAAATTGTGTGACATATTACTTTAACTATTTTAATGTAAATCATTTTGAGTCTTATTTTGGCTGACATGTAGGCCCATTGACTCAGATTCACCACATGTTGATTTATGATTCCAAAATTGGGCTATCTAAATAGGGATGTAATTCATCATCAGTATTCTTCCCAAAGAAAGCAACATTAGCAATTGTCTTCCCACTTTGAGAAATGATATGAAAACTACACAAAGTCTATTCACAAATTGGGACATTCTGCACAAAATTTATGTGTGGTTATTTTGCACAGAAAACAGACATGTCTGTGCAGGTTATAGTTTTGTATTCACAGAAGAGAATATTTCTATGTTTAATTATTATTTTCTGCACAGAAAAAGCTATTTGCTTTGCAGTAAATGCTAATTTAATGTCAACATATTAAGTAATACACAGGAAACCTGTTTCTTGAGCAGAAATACAAAACAAGCACATGCACCTGTTGCACAGAGTAAGTCTTGATTCAAGGATTCCCATAAGTCCAGAATTATTCTCATTCGAACTTTATTCCCCAATGAACTACCCCCTTTTTGTCACAAATTTTCATTGCACATTAGGCTTCATGTCAGAATGAATCAATAGATCAGAGAATTCCACTGCTAACAATTTTAGGATACTGACAAGTTTGTCCGCCTATTTGGATTTGATCACAAAGCAGACCTTCCGGCCATGGTTGATACAGTGAAGGAGCTCGAGACCCCGTGGCCCTCCGCCGGGCCCACCCTCAACCGGTTTCGGACACTGGACGCAGATGCTGTTGATAAGATCGTGGCTGCAACTAGGCCTACCACCTGCTCCCTCGACCCGTGCCCCTCCTGGCTTGTTAGATCTTGCCTGGAGGGGTTATGTGGGCCTCTGTTGAACATCATAAATAGCTCCCTTGAGCAAGGAGTATTTCCAGAGTGCTTAAAAGAGGCGGTGGTAGCTCCACTACTGAAGAAACCATCGTTAGATCCCTCCAACTACCGACCAGTGTCGAATCTTTTGTACCTGGGGAAGGTAGTTGAGAGGGCAGTAGTGGAGCAGTTGCAGTCCTTCTTAGATGATGCAACATGGCTTGACCCCTTCCAATCCGGCTTCCGTTTGGGGCATGGGACGGAGACGGTCCTGGTCTCCATCACAGACCAACTCCACTGCCAGCTCGACCAAGGCGGGTCTGCGCTGCTTGTGTTATTGGACCTGACGGCAGCGTTTGACACGGTCGACCACAATCTTTTGATCCAACGCCTGGCCATGGCTGGAGTGAGGGGGACAGCCCTTAAATGGCTGGCCTCCTTCCTCCACCAGCGGTCTCAGCATGTGAGGAGGGGCAAGGAGGTCTCTGAGGGCTCCCCATTAGTTTGTGGAGTTCCGCAGGGGGGCATTCTCTCCCCTCTGTTATTTAACATCTACATGCAGCCGCTTGCACAGCTGGTGCGGAGTTATGGGCTTGAGTGCCACCAGTACGCTGATGACACTCAGCTCATTCTGAGGATGGAAGGCAGGCCTGGATCCATCCCCGATAATTTCCAACGCTGCCTCGAAGCCGTTACTGGATGGCTGCGAGCCAGTAGGTTGAGGGTGAATCCGGCGAAGACGGAGATCTTGTGGCCGGGCCACCCGGGTGGTGGGGATGTCCAGCTTCCGACCCTGAACAGTGTGGCATTATGCCCATCGTCTTCCATAAAGAGCCTGGGGGTCCATTTGGACTCCCAGCTGACCATGGAGACCCAGGTCTCTGCGGTCAGCAAGATTGCCTTTTTTCATCTAAGACAGGCAAGGAGGCTGGCCCCCTACCTCTCCCGGAACGACCTGGCCATGGTGATCCAAGCCACGGTCATCTTGAGGCTAGATTACTGTAACGCACTCTACGTTGGCCTTCCTTTGTCGGTGACCCGGAAGCTCAAGCTGGTGCAGAACACTGCCACCCAGCTCCTGTCTGGCATACCAGCAGGTTGCCACATAACACCTGTTTTGCAGGATCTGCACTGGCTGCCAATTGAGCACCGGATCACCTTCAAAGTGTTGGTTCTCACCTTTAAGGCCTTGCACGGCCTAGGGCCAGCGTATCTGAGGGACCGTCTCTCTCCATATTGCCCTATGAGATCTCTTCGTTCCGAGGATACCAACCTTCTGGCCGTCCCTTCTGCAAAAGCGGCTAAACTGACAGCCACCCGCTGCAGGGCTTTCTCGGTAATTGCGCCGACACTTTGGAACGCCCTTCCGGCGGACACGCGTGCCATCCACGACTTACTCCCCTTTAGGCAGGCGTGTAAGACCCACCTCTTCAAGCTTGCCTTCAACGTGTAGGCTAGTGGGACACGCCCCCCTGTTAGGAACTGATTTCTAACCCTGGTCATTTTACCTGTGTATTTTGATACTTTTAATGATGTTTTATGCTTGTTTTATCTCATATTGCTGCTTTTACCCTGTGTTGTTGTTGTTGGTGTGAGCCGCCCCGAGCCCGCCGGGAGTGGCAGCATAGAAGCCGAATGAATAAATAAATAAATAAATAAATATTGGGTAATATAAAGTGTTGCACTTAGGTATAAGAGCCATCATGATGCAATAGTTTGAGTGATGGTCTAGGATTACTAAACACCAAAGTTTGAATCCCAGGTAAGCCAAGGATGAATCTCACTGTAGAATTAATGCAGTTTGACACTACTTTAACTGCCATGACTCAGTGCTATGGAATCATGCGAGCTGTAGTCTGATGATGCACTAACAGAAGGAAATTAGTGCAGGCTTTGCCTCTTTTCTACATATGCACAACCAGATCAGAGACATAGCATTTATCAATTAACAGCTAGCTGGCCATGGTTTGTGGTAGAGATTCTTTAGATGGCATTACTGAGGTCCACAGCCTTATTAAGGACAATGAATCTGGTATTGTGTCACATAGAGTTTGGGGGTAGTTCATTGGGGAATGAAGTTGGAAGGAGAGAAGCCTATCATGCCAGGTTGGTGGTGGTCTTTTAGATGGCTGTGGAAATGCTATGCTGTGAGTATATTTGTCAGGAGGCTTATGTGACTCTGTCTAGTATCAAAACAGAACTTATCTGTATTAATGGATGCAAAGGCTGGGTCGCTGAACGTTGGAATCTCCATCTGTATTATACAGCCTGATGCACCAGAAGCTTTGAAAGGGTCCACTTCAGTAAACCTCAATCATTTTGAAGGGCAAAATGCTGAAATGTATGAGTATCTGTGATTACTTTCATTCTTCTGGTATCACAGGTCAGCTAAGCTAATGCTTATCTTTTATAAAGTGTTTTAGTTTTGACCTGTGTTGTAGCTCAGAGCATTTAGTGAAAGGATCAGGAAGCACATAAGCGAATGCCAAGAAATTTAAGAACAGGATTAAAATGAGATGAGCAGCCATGATCAGTTGTTGTACTTATTATGAACCTGTCACTTCTAGTCACCCTTCTTGTTAGTTGTTCCTTGCTGAGCAGCAGACTGTGGCAGCAAAAATGGAGTTAAAGTCAATTGTTACAGTGGGAGATCAGACCTGAGGAGATGCAGGGATGCAAGGCAAAAGACAGTGTCAGGCAGAAAACGGAGTTTCTCATTGAAGGGAGAAAGAGAAAATGATCAACAAGCAATCCAAAGCAATCAAACATTGGAAGGAGCAATTTATACTTCAAGGATTAGATGTAGGATAATAACACAGAAGAGCACGTTCTATAAATTCTATGTTCTATTTTTAAAAGTTGCACTGTCCCTATTGATTTTGGGTGCTTATTTATGTGGTGATATAATTTTCCTTTATTTTTTTCTCATCTAGATGGCTAATGAAGGCAAAGGGACTTATTTTAATCATAAAAACCTGTGTTATCTTAATAGGCTATGTATTCTCAGTGGGGGTTGTTGTTTACCAGCAATTTGGATGAGAAAGGACTGCAAATAGAAAGCACACAAGGAGTAGGCAAAATCTGCCACAGATTTTTGGTAGAGAGTTTGGCTTATCACACATCTTTTCCTGTTTTTATTCTTCTGGCAGATGAATAAAAATCAAGCACTGTAAGGCTTTTATTGTTGCCCACATTAGACACATGGAACCCTGACTCCCACCCCACCTGTTCTAACGTTTTTTCCCGTGCAGGTTAGGATTAAAAGAATTTTTCTTGCATTTCTCAGAAGCCTAACAGCATTTTCTCGTTGAGTTGTGACACTCTTTTTCCCCACTTCCCATATGTGCTGATTTTGGTACAGGTTCCCAAACCTTGGCAATATTTTATGTATTTTTTTCACATATACATTTTCTATTGTCTGTCAATGAATGTTTTGGATTTTCAAGAATGCATATTTTTGATAGGCATTTTTTTACATATTATGTACCATTCAAAGAAGAAAAAAGAATCTGATGATGTGATACTTTCATTTTTTTTACATGTTAAGAAATGGAAAGAGATGCATGCATGAAATTTCACAGATCATGAATATAGTTATACTAAGTTTCTGTAGCGTGACCCTTCCTTCCTTCCTTCCTGTTCAGAATGTCTACATGGCATTTCCCATGCAAATTTTACATATGGATATAAAATGGTAAGGTACATAGATGGTCTCTTGTATAAGTGGTGTACAACTTTTTTGTAAAGTGTAACTACATGTCATGAGACAGGGAATGGAGGCTGATATGCATGTCAATCTTCAGGGAGAAGGTTCTCATACTTGGTGAGGTCTAGTTAACTTTTGGGATTCTAAAAGACTTTCACTTCTACTGTCCTTCAGTGTGTACTTTGATATGCTTAGGTTTACACTAATGACCTCTTCATATGAGGCTTTGAAGCATCCTAGGATGCTTCCTTACCAGTCCAGTGATGGATGGGTATGTTGCCCATCACACAACACCACTAGTCTTCCAGCAGAACCCCGGCCCAAAACCAGAGTGGAAGTGTCACATGATGCTTCCCTTGCAACATGGGAGGCTTCAGCACAGATCCACAGGGCTTCAGTGTGGCTTCCCCATGTGATGAGGAGTGGTGTGCAGAGTGACAGATTCACTCTGCTGCCCCTCATTTCTCTGGTGAAGCCCAAAGTGGAATAATTTGCCTGGCTAATGTGATAAGCAGCAGTAGGAAATGGAGTAGGAGGGGATCTCTGGATGATGAGCTTGTTTACTACTTTAATCAGCCAACATAATCCTAACATCTGCACCAGAACAGCATTTTTCACTTTCAAGGAAAAGGTGTGTTGGGAAGGGATTCCTTATTTTGCAGGGGATCCTACAAGCACTTGGTGATGGCAGATGGCCTACAGATTGCCTGTCTTTGCTCTAGGTTGATGTTGACTTTGCATATTGAATTTATGACTTTTATATTTGAACAGAAGTTCCAAATAGTTCCAAATAGTTCAAAACAATTCCAGATGTTGGCAAAACTTCAGATAATCTCACTGGAACATGGCCATACAGCCCAAAAAACATATTTTAAGCATTTTAAAACATATTAACTATATGTATTACTGTGTTCGAATGTCATTTTGTGTCATTTTGGTTGGTGGTGTGCCCCAGGAGTTTGTAAATGTAAAAAATGTTGAAAAAAGGTTGAAAATCACTGCCCTAGTAGATATCAGGAGATAATCTTACTGGAACATGGCCATACAGCCCAAAAAACAATTTCACAGCAACCCAGTTACAACCTATACTAATGTCCCTATAGATTCTGTGCTGGGATAAGCACACTGTTTGTTAAGGGGAAGATGTGCTTCTCCCTTTGCTGTGACAATTCCTTTGAAGGTTTGTGGAAAGGGAATGGGCACTATGTTTACTGATAGACAGTGGGGTACAGTGATTGGACAATGACTCTAGAGATGACTGTTTTAATTCTTACTCAGCCATGGAAACACCATGGGTGGTTCTGACCAAATCACACTATCAACCTCAAGGGAAGGCAAGCCAAACAAACCCCACTTAGGGTCATCTTAGAATTGCAATGTCTGAAAACATTTGAGGGCATGCAACAGCAACATCTACTTTATAGGGCTGGCCGTGTTAGTCAATATGAACACTGACATGGAAAGATACACATATATAAGATATTCTGAGTTATGTTTATTTAAAACTTTTATACCCCGGCCTTCTCACCTCCGAAGAGGGACTCAGACCGGCAAACAGCAAGTATTCAATGCTAACATTAAAAATCTAAAAACATCATAAATTTACAATAAAATTATCAAATACAATACAATACAATTATCAAATACAATAATGTTCTCAAAGATCTTGAAATACATTCTGTTAATAAGAGATACCAGCAGTATCTTACAAGGTAATGTTTGAGATAAGACATTTAAACAATGGTGCTTGGTCATTATTGGTTAGTTTATATTACTGTGATAGCTTTTTCTTGTTTCTCAACTGATGCTGAGATAGGGCCCATCATTCTCTTTCCACACCCACCAGCTACATGGGACACATTCCTTTAGATAATTATTGTCTAAATGTTAATATTTCATCTGGGTGGTATTTCGGTTGAAGAAGCTCTACAGCTAAACAGAGCTACCGTTGAGCCATCATTTCTCAGTATAGGAATGAAAACTCCCTGCTTCCAAATCATGTCATTGTAAGCCACCCATATTCCTGGTTGCATGTGGTTACCAGAGATCATCTCTTTCTGGTCCCATGCAGGATTATATGGAATGAGATTTCTAGTTCAACAAATAACATCTTAATTTCTAAGAGTACAAAACTCTTTTGGATAAGCAATCTTGACAGCTTTTAATGACGAGGGATATATTGCACATGGTCAGTTGATTTGCTAAGAGGTACTCTCCCAAACCACTAAATTGTTTCTTTCTTTCACCCTGTGGTTAGAGCGGGATTATATTGTTTCTTTATGGACATTTTTCCCCCTGCTAGACACAGAATACTGCCACAGCAAGCCAGCCTAATTCATCTTCTCCCCAACTATGATTCTCCATGTTGAGGGTCAATGCGTGTTGCACAGCCAGGGCATTGATTTGCTGCATGTAACTTTCCTTCCTCTTATTTTTCTTCATTAGTACCTGACTCACTACCTGGTGATGAGCTAACTGCTATTGTTGAGATCTTGCTACAAAGAGTTCTTTGCAACAATTATGATGAAATGCTTGTCTTAAAAGAAATGAATCGCTAAGCTGGCTTGACAGGTGGATCATTAGAAACATAAAAAATGCATGAGGTATTATTTAATACCTCATGCATAAGGATACAGCTTGGATTTATAAGTATTCTGACCAGAGAAATGCCTATTTTGCTATTTAGAAAGGAATTTGTTTGTACAATTGGACTTGTCATGGCAATAGTCTGTCTGCCTCTCTACCTATCTATCTCTATCCTCAATATGCTAATGTCACCAGATTTCATCTTATCTTGGAAGCTAAGCAGGGTCAGCTTTGGTTAACACTTGGATGGGAAATTACCAAAGATACCTATGTAAGAGTATTCTTAATTTGACAAAGTCCAATAAAAGGTATAAATATCTCATCATTCATATTACATGTGTTTTATTTTAATTTTTTTCCGTGTCAGGAGTGATTTGAGAAACTACAAATTCAGGTGTTTAGCAGAAGTGAATGCAGTTTTTCATGGAATGAATTCATTTTCTTTATTGTGTTCTGTCTATATACATTGTAGTGCTTTGTATTCCAAATACATTGTATTCCAAAGCTTTGGAGTGTTAACTAATAGGCATGAGAAAAATGAAACGGAAATTAAAAGGATTCGTAAGAGATTCGTATGTAATGGGACTTTTGAGGTTTTACGTATCGCTGCCCCGAACCAGGAAGTAGACTTCCTTTTACGGTCCGTGAGGCCAACAATTTGCGTTAGGATCGTTAGAAATTCTTAAGTATTAATTAATTAATTATTGTACTACTCACTTCTCCCTGTCTTCTCCCCCTCATTTCCTTCCCGCCTTCATTCAGCTCAGCTTCTTATTTTTCCCGCATTTCTATGGGGAACTGGAAGTGATGCTGCTGTTAGGTAGGCAATGCATTCTGGAAAGTGTAGTCCTCCAGGCTTCCCCCCCCCTCCTCTTCCCCGTTGCTCTGCTGCCATGCATGCCCCATCGCAGGGGCCTGCTTCACACACACACACACGCGCGCGCTTCTCCTCCTCTCTCTCCCGGCGCTCTCTCAGATGCTTCTCTTCCCCGTTGCTCTGCCTTGCCCCATCGCAGGGGCCAGCTTCAGCCCTCCAGGTACGTGTTTTGGACTTCAACTCCCACCATTCCTCACAGCCTCAGGCCTCTTCCTTTTCCTCTCAGCCTGGGCAAACTTGGGCCCTCGCTCCCTCAGGATCGGGGTGAGAGAGAGGCAGCGAGGAGCGAGGGGGGGGGGCTCCTCCTCCTTTTCTTTTGCTGCTTCCAAGAATAGAAAACCCCCTCCCTCCCTCCTTCCCTCCCTCCTTCCTATTTGGAGAGTCCCACCTAGAATTCAGTGTGGTTTATTAAAGTTTTGGCCTACAACTCCCAGAAATCCCAGCCAATTTACCAGCTGTTAGGATTTCTGGGAGTTGTAGGCCAAAACCATCTGGAATGCGCATGCTCTGGCATACAATTTCTAACTAATTTCGTTAGTACTTAAGTTACATTTCCGAAATTTTTGGGAAATTTTTTGTAAGTCTTTGATATACTAATCAACCCCCCCCCCCCCATTTGATATAAGAATCGCCATTTTAGGATTCTAAAACATGCCTATTAACTAATTTGCAGAATTGCATAAGAAGTGGTGATTTCTACTTCTTATCAGCATATTCACTGTGCTGTAGTTCACTCTCCTTTTTATCTCATTGATTACCTAGAAATCAGATCAATAAGATTTCCCCTACCTCAACTACTCAACAACTCATGTTGTTGTGGTTTCTTGTTTTAGTTCTAGATGGGCCCCAAGGGCGTCCTGTTGCAATCTGCTCAGTGTCATATTCCCAAGAGCCTACATTTCTGTTTTTGCTTGAATTAGTTCAAAAACAATTGTGTTTTCTGAAAACATTAATCTGTGTCCTGTCTGCCTAGTTTGTCCATCAAGGAAATGTTTGTGTAGGGGCATTAACCTTGTTTGAAAGTCTATTGAATTTTGTTGGTTATTACTGTTCATATTAAAATTTTAATCATGTCCTCTAAATTACTATTGTTGAAATCAATAGGATATATTTCAGAGAACATAGAGTCATAGGAAATAACATGTGATTATTTTTGTAAATTCTCTTTTTCAGGGAATGGACATGCCATGCAGCCAGGAAAACACTGTGTTCATTCTACATTTGTTTTGTTTGCTCCTGCTACTTGTCTTTGCTCCTTTGGAAAAGTGCAGAATATAAATATAAGAGGGCACTTAAGCATCTCATTGTGTGTGGGTCATGAGATATAAGTTGCTTGTAGGATGGCAACAACCAGAATATCTTTGCCAGTATGACAAGTGGCTGTGCTATCTGGACGATGCAGGGAGATATAGTTTAAATTACTTTTCTAACCTCTCAAATGTCATTGAGAGTGAAGAAGGAAAAACTGAATGTATGTCATAAGTCAAGTAGATTTAACCATTGCAGGAGGAGCTGACTTTAAAACAAGCTCAAATTCCCATACGCAGGTGTGTCAAAAATGCCTAGAGGTCTTAAAGTAGAATAAGTATAAAACTGGATGTTTGAACTTGGGTCACTTCTTTTTATCTGAAAAGGTGAGTGTTCATCTGAAAAGTAGGAAATAGAGATGAGTGAGAAAGTAATTTTGTTCTGGTTTTTCAATAAGAGCTTTCCAAAGATTGCAAATTTGTTTTTTAAATCTGAGAGAAAGACCTTGAGAATATTTTTTTTAAAAAATCAAATATGTGAGATGGGAGAAATAGAAAAGGACACATTTACTTACACAGACAGAAAGCTTTGAGTGCTTAACGCCTGATCTGAGTTCAAACCTCTCTGTTTTATCATGCTTGTTGTGCAGAATTAATGTTGATACTTTTTTAATTGATGTCTGTGTATGTTTTTTAAAATTATGTATTGTTTTTAACTTTGATATGTTTTTATTTGTGATTTTATTATTGTATCATGTGTAATAGCCTCTTGATGGGGCTTATTGTAAGCCGTCCTGAGTCCCTCTTCGGGCGTTTTTCAAAATCCAATGATCACAGCGACATAAACTGAGATGAAATCTTCAGAACAGAGGAGCAGACAGCAAAACAAACACACAGGAGTGTTAACCCTTCCTTAAATATCCAAATATATATATTTCAGCTAGAGTTACACATAAAACATACCTGTTCCAACTTACATACAACTTCAACTTAAGAACAAACCAACAGAACCTATCTTGTTCATAATTTGGGGATAATTTCCATAATTTGGAAATTCAAAATTCAAACCATGGGTTTAAAAACTTTGTAAGAGGCTTCTGTATCATTTTAGTATATGATTTCTCAGATGGTATCCTCTAACCTAGCAAAATGCTTTTGATAGGCTGCATTTTATGCATTATGTATTGCAAGGTCTCCAGAGGGGGAGCACTGTATAATTTCTTCCCACTGCAAGCATCTATAGCAGTAAGAGCCAGACAACTCAATATCAAAAATGGTTTGTGGGTTTCACCTCATTGCAGCAGTAGAAATAGGAAATATTATGGCATGAATAATCCTAATAATCCTAATGTTAGTATTTTTACTTCAGAATCTTCTCTAGTTATTTCTCTAGTTTCTTCATAGCTGTTCTCCCAACTCCCCGCCTTCTGGGATGTCAGGAAAAAAATATTTCAGTTTCTTCATCATCTTAAATTTATGCTTTTTTAAAAAAAAACCCATCTTTGCACTTTCTTCCTTGAGTTCCTTGACCTTCTTCAGTAATTGTTATTTATTATTTTCTGCTACTAGTATGGTGTCATCCATATATCTTAAATTGTGGCTATTCCTTCCTCTGATTTTCATACCTCCTTTTCTAGGTGTAATCCTGCTTTATCTATTTGTCTGTCCGACTCTTAACTTTTAACAGTGACACATCAGAAAAGGAAATGTGATTCAGTGTCCTTTTGATGTTGTGAATAATTGCCCCTTTTGAATCTGGCAAATAGAGAAGACTGAAAAATACAATTGGCCGATGTCTCAATTTCTTCATAAATTCAACAAAAAGAACATGGGAATGTGGGAGAAAGTAAAACAGATAGCTTTGTATTTTGCTAGCCTGGGGGCCCAAGGAACATGGTCTCAATTTCTCTCCTAAACATATCCATTGTCCTGATGTTTTGCAGTTGGGGAATGCTGTTTTGAGTTCTCAGATGCATAGTAGCGTGCTTTTAACTGGTGTCAAGCCAACTTTAACCTATGGTGACCGTATGAGTGAGAGACCTCCAAAACCATAGACCAGTCTTGTCGATCATCTTGTCATTCCAGATTGTCCTTTTAACATGCTGCCTTACATCTGTCCAAATGCCTGGTCCCAGAACCATGCCTTTAGTTTATTCCAGAAAGCCAGGAGGGAGGTAACCGATCTTAACTCCATCAGGAGTGTGTTCCATAGGTGGGGAGCCACCACTGAGAAGGCCCTATCTCTTGTCCCCACCAGGTGCATTTGAGCTGTAGACAGGAGTGAGAGCAGGGCCTCCCCGGATGATCTTAGATTTCAGGATGGGACATAGGGGTGGATGCGTTCGGACAAGTAAACTGGGCCAGAACTGTTTAGAGCTTTAAAGGTCAAAACCAGTACTTTGAAATGGGCTCGGAGATGGACCGGCAGCCAATGGAGCTTACACAACAGGGGAGTGGTATGCTCCCTGTATGTCGCCCCAGTTAGTAATCTGGCTGCTGACTGTTGTACTAGCTGAAGTTTCCAAACCATCTTCAAAGGCAGTTCCACGTAGGAAATAAGGATTGATTATAGAGCTTCAGTGGAAATACCTTTTCCCATTATAATAACTCTTTCAGTAGTGAATTTACCTTCCAAGGGGTTAGAGAGCAGTTTCCATTGTCTCAGCCCTGTTCTTAACTATGAGTTGTTTGTAAGTGGGATGTTTGTAACACGAGACTGCCTGCATTTCAAAACTTAACGTGAGCAGTCCACAATGTAAGGCAGTGTTTCTCAACCTTTTTTGAGCCGCGGCACACTTTTAACATTAAAAAAATCCGGGGGCACACCACCAACCAAAATGACACAAAATGACACTCTAACACAGTAAAGAACGGCTGGGGGTTGGTGGCCTGCTGGGAGCAGCTGCTGGGAGTGCCGAAGCCGGGGGAGGGGCAGAGCCAGGCTGCGCCATGCCCCCGCCCCCTACCCCCGGCTTCATCTCTCCCAGCAGCTGCTCCAGCCTTGAGGGGGCAGTGCCAAGCCAGCGGGGGCCAGAGCCAGCACAATGTCCCCTCAAGGCTGGAGCAGCTGCTGGGAGTGCCGAAGCCGGGGGAGGGGGCAGAGCCAGGCCGCACCCTGCCCCACCCCCTCCCCCCAGCTTCAGCTCTCCTACAGAGGAGGAGCATGAGCGGTGAATGGGCTTCAGTGGGGGGGGCTCCTCCTCCACGAGGCTTCAGCGAGCTAGGGGCGAGAGTCATGGTGGGAGTCATGGCGGATTGGAGGCTGGCTGGGGAAACGGCCGAAGGAGGCGGCGCCCCGGTCCCTTCTTTTTCTTCGCCACTGCCCGGCCCTTCCTCCTCCCCCAAGCAGCAGGAGTTCGGCAGGGGGGGGAGGAAGGGGGGCAGAGAACATTTCTCGCGGCACAGCAGGAGGTCCGTCACGGCACACTAGTGTGCCACGGCACACTGGTTGAGAAAGACTGATGTAAGGAATACAGGTGATCCCATTCCTTCAGGGGAGATAGTGGCCCCTTCCCACAGAACTGTGTAAAATCCATATTGAACTGCACTCAGTGTGGACTCAGATGATCCAGTTCAGTGCAGATATTGTGGATTGCCTGGCTCAAACTTCTGAGTTATATGGCTGTGTGGAAGAGCCCACTATTTTCTTAATTGTGAACTTGTGAATTTCTGGTTAGATTCAACAGAAATATAGCCCTTCTCTGTGGTGGCATTTATTTGGGGTAATGGGCTTTCTTCTGTATGAGGCCAGTAATAATAATACCTTCCAAAGTGTCTGGGAATAAAGCCTCACCCTTGAGTCATAGACAAGTTTAGGGAATCAAAGGCGAAAACCTACATTTTAAATTTGATATTATGTAGGCAAAAAGCCATACTGCTTTTGTCTGGCTGGTTGTCTATTAAAGATTGTCCAAGGGCAATTTTTTTTTGAAAAGCTGAATTGGGGAGGGCACTAATATACTTTTAAGGGTGGCAGTTGCAGAGAGTGTGCTGATCAGAGAGCTGGACTGTCGCTGTCCTACAGAATGAGAAAGGTTGGGAGAAAGGTTGATGTGGTAAATAAGAACTTTTCCCAGTGGCCTGAATTCCTTAAAGGCACAAGTGCCTGTGATTTCAGAAGGTAAACAGCATTCGTCCTGGTTAGTACTTAGATAGGAGACTGGCAATCAATATCAGGCACTGTAGGCCAGTGTTTCCCAACCAGTGTGCTGTGGGAAATTGGAACCTCCAATACCCTTTCTTTTCCCTCCTGTTGAACCTTTTTTCTTCTCCACTCGGGCTCCCTTCTTCCCAGCCTTGCTCTGCTCGCTTTGCCTCGCTTTGCTCTGGGGCGAGTCTGCGTAGTAGCACCCACACGGGTCACGTCTTCCTCCCTCCCCTCCTGAACACGCTCACGCTGCCCCCTCAGATCAAAATGGCAGCAGAAGCAGCAGTGTAGAAGAAAAGGTAAGTGTTCGGCAGTAGGGGGAAGAAAGGGCGCGAAAAGAAAGGAGGAGGAAGAGGTCTCTGTCGAAAGCTGGCATGGGCAAACTTGGACCTTCCAGGTGTTTTGGACACCAACTCCCACAATTCCTAGCAGCCTCAGGCTCTTTTCCTTCCCCCTCCCCCCTCAGCCACTTAAGCAGGAAAGGGCCTCAGGCTATTAGGAATGGTGGGAGTTGAAGTCCAAAGCACCCAGAGGGCCGAAGTTTTCCCATGCCTGTTTTAGGGACCTTAAAGTAGTGAGCCTCCTTCCAACATTGTGATTCTGGATAGAAAACAAACAACAACATAAAATAACATTGTTTGAGTCCACAATGCTCTCTGGGTGTAGGTGAACTACAACTTCCAAACTCAAGGTCAATTCCCAAGCAAACCCTTTCAGTACTTTCTGTTGGTAATGAGAGTTCAATTTACCAAATTTGGTTCAATTCCATTGTTGCAAGAGTTCAGGATGCTCTTTGATTCTAGGTGAACTATAAAAACCAGCCACTACAACTCCCAAATGTCAAGGTCTATTTTTCCTAAACTCCATATGTGTTCACATTTGGGCATATTGAGTATTCATGCCAAGTTTGGTCCTGATCCAACATTGTTTGAGTCCACAGTGCTCTCTGGATATACAGTAGGTGAACTACAACTCCAAAACTCAAGGTCAATGACCACCAAACTCTTATAGTATTTTTTCTTGGTTATGGGAGTTCTGTGTGGGAAGTTTGATTCCATTCCATCATTGGTGGAGTTCAGAATGCTCTTTGATTGTGGGTGAACTATAACTCCCAGCAACTACAACTCCCAAACAACATTTGTGTCATTTTGGTTGATGGTGATTTTGTAAATGTAAAAAATGTGCTCAAAAAAGGTTGAAAAACACTGCTGTAGGCTATATTTCAAAGGAAGGAACTAATAAAACCACCTCTGAGTATTCTTGGCCTTAAAAACACGTTGAAATTGATCACCTTAAGTCAACAGGCTATTTGAAGACACATATGCACACAGACACCTTTTCCCCAGATGATGATTCATATCCTTTCAATCCTGCTCATTAACCTTTTCCAGATTTTTCAGATGTTTCCACAGTATGGAAATCTGATATACAGATCTCAATGGCTGAAGGAGGATGTTGAGGATAATTGCAGCAATTTAAAAATTCTGAGGTATACCTATTATAATTCTATGTAAGTTGACCTCATGTATAAGTAGAGGGCAGATTTTGGAGCCAACATTATGGATTTTGATATGACCCCTGGATATGCTGAGGGTCATTCTATGGAGAAAAGAAGCACAAACTTTGTCTCAAGAAGCTTGCCACTCCTGTCTGCCACTGCCATCGTTTTCCCACCAAAGCATTTATAAAGGCCAGAAGTGGCACTGCTGCAGAGAGAACAGAGGGGATCTATGTTTTTTTTAAAGTTATTGAATAGACTAAGCTCTTGCCTTTTGCCACTTTACTCAGTAAAGGGGGAATCGTGCCTTCTTAAAATCAGAGTTAAGAAACCGTACTTACATTGATGTATTAATAAGGCTGGCTCTACACTGCCATATAATCCAGTTCAAATTGGATAATCTGGTATCAGACACTGCACTATATATCATTGCAGAAGGGGCCTAAGCCAACTCAATCATTCTAGGTCAATTTTTTTCTTAAAAATTTGAGACATAAATATGCGTATATACAACAACTACCTTATCACATTGAGACTCTTTAGTCTCAATAAAAAGGAAAAAATCAAATAGGTTATTATGAATGCATGGTATTATTGCTTCTGTCATGGATCCCACATTATTCCAATAAAATAAGATGACAGAATCTCATAAGCAATTATTTCCTCTACCTCATACGTGTTGGCTGATAAAATGTTATTATTTAAAGATAGGTTTGTGATGTGGAGAAAGGGCAATTGTCCTAACTTGCAATAGTCTATGCAAAACTTGAAATAAACTTCTCTCTTTCATTTATTTATTTTGTATCAAAAGCATTGCATACATTAGTATAAAACTGATAAAAACAGAAGGATCGCAGGCGGCGAAATATCTTTTGACCAAAAATGGGCAACAATTCCTCCTCTGTACATGAGGCAGGGCACAGTGGACAAGCATACAGATGTGGAGTTGTCTGTTCTGCTCCACAGTCACATACGGTTTGGGATTGTTTTTGGTAGTGCCATTATGCCAGGTTATCTTTTGATCTACCCACCACTTCTGAGTCTATTCAGGGACTTCCAAGTTGCCCATTCTTGGTTTGCCCCTGGAGGAAGACCCCACTGGGGGGGGGCATCCATTTGGGATTTCCTGGTTTAGCTGCCCTTGCTGTTGCTGGGGGCTCCAAGAGGAGTGGTAGTTCTCATAAAGCTTTTCCTTGATTTGAGTCTCTCTTTCATTAGAAGTCTCATCATGCCAACCCATGCGCTACACCACAGCTAGGAACATGGTATGTATATGTATGTAAAGTGAAGATTTGAAATGTTGCTTAATGGCATATTTGGGAGATACTCACTTTGGCAACTCCCCAAGACCTGGGATGCTCTTGATAGGGCAGCCCTGCTTCTCTAATATGCCAAGCTTTGATGCTGTTGAGTTTTAGCTCAGCCAGTTATTGAAAACATATCATTTTACCTTGGCATTCTCACAGCTCATTGAACTCTCCCACCCATCTACCATTTGATTACATTCCCCCATTGGTTTCTTACATTATTTATTTTATTATTTTAAACCACATCAGGGCATCTTCAGATGTGCAACATAATAAAAATATGTTCAATAAATAAACCATCAAGTAAACTAACTGATCTAGATAAACAATATTAATCTGTTCTTTGTGTACCACCTGAAATGATCTTACGCAAGAACTGGGTTCAATTTCCTGTTCCCTCATCCTCCTCAACATCATCCCTCCTCCTAATAATAATTTATAGAAATTAATAATTTATAGAAATTAATAATTTATAGAAATTATTAGACATGTTTTATTTTCACAGCATCTTGGTATATTCTAGGGTAAAAATAATGGGTTATCATTTATAACACTCAGGCAAGTCTAACCAACAATTGAAGTTGGCTTGTTATGTTCCTAGTCTTTTTCTTTTTGTCCAGAATTAATAATGACCCAGGTGGCTGTGAAAGGCTGAAGGTTTCCTCTCTGCTTCATATTTTCTGTTAAATATTCCTGTGGTTATTTTCTTTGGTTTTTGCTTCCTTAAATTCTCCTGACAAGGTATTTTACTTCGCAGTTTCAAATGTGTTATTATTTTCAACATTCTGAACGTTTTTCTTCTTCTTCTTGATTTTCACACTATTAAAATTCCTGTCCCATTGCCATGTCATCTTTCAGTTTTGGAGAAAGGGAACTAAATTTTACTAGTGTTGTAAAAATTAAATAATAATAATAACAACACTTTATTTATATTCCACCCTTCTCACCCTGAAGGGGACTCAGGGCGGATCACAAGCACACATAGATGGCAAACATTCAATGCCGTTTTGTATTGACGTACACAGACAGACAGAACAGAAGGAGGGTTTTGTATCATGCCACAGGGGGTGCTGTCGCTCCATCCTCTTATTACGAAGAGCTGTCAGGGCTTCCGCATTCCAGCATCTGGTCTTCTTTCCTTATGCATTGTAAAAACCTCCCCCACTTTTTATTAGCGGTACCTATTTTCTCTAATTACAGCTAAAGCTGTTTTCAAACTGCTTAGGTAAACAGTGGGCAAAGCTGACGGTTGGCTGCCCACGCCAACCCAGGGTTCAAACTTGCAACCTTTCGGTTGATAGATCTTTAGCAGCTGCTGATTTAACCGCTGTGCTAAAACTCCGGCCCAATCATTCTAAAAATGTAAATTTTCAAAAATAGGTGAGTGCTAATTTTAAATGTATTTAGAGGCCATTTCAATTTTAAATGCCACAGAAATTGGAAGAGACTAGGATAAACTTCACAGAAAAAAATTACAAAGGCTTTTTGTCACCGGTATTTCTGTACATTTGCCTGTGCAGGTGAAATAATGAGCTGAAAAGTTGGCATATATAGTTTTTCACTGGTACCAGATTTATAGAAGTATAAGTTTCTAAGGATTCAATTATAATTTGGAGGAAAAAATCTTTTAGTGCTCAAATGTCATTAACCATGTTATTTTTTGGTAAATTCCCATTTGTAAAACAGTCCCACAAATGCAATACTATAATGAAACTAATGGTCAGACCTTGTACTAGCGGTTTGTCAGAAGTCTCTAAAGCAATGCACCCTGCTGAGGTTTTTAAAGTAGCAAAACATTGGACTAGATTCCTGTTTGCTTGGGCATATATCAAACTAGAAAAAGTGACACTTCCATTTGTAAAAGCAAATTCAGAGATGTGGTTATGGTCATGATTTATATTATAAACAATAGCAATTCAATAACCTTTTTTAAAAAAGGGAATTTCTTGCTATTCTTTCACTTTAAAATCCAGCTCCAAAATCATATATATAGGTGGACAAACTCTTACATTGGTGGCAGAAGTAGGCCCAAGGGAAACTTTTAGTGCATCTTTTAGTGACCCACCGTCTTGCTGGGGCCGGGGTGAGGGGGGGGCAGTTCTTAGCTGGCTGTCCTACTTCCTCCGGAACTGGTCACAGTGAGTGAGAAGGGGCAAAGTTGTTTCAGGGGGCACCCCCTTCTTTGTGGGGTGCCTCAGGGGGCAATTCTCTTCCCTTTATTATTTAACATCTACATCCGACCACTTGCTCGGTTGGCACGCAGCTTTGGGCTGGAGTGTCACCAATACGCGGATGACACCCAGCTCATTCTGGGGATGGAAGGCCGGCCCGACTCCGTACCCGATAATTTCCATCATTGCCTTGAAGACATCACTGGATGGCTGCGAGCCAGTAGGTTGAAGGTGAATCTGGCTAAGACGGAGATCCTGTGGTTGGGTCATCCGGGTACGGGAGGGATCCAGCTCCCAACCCTAGACAGGGCGACACTTCACCCATCTCCATCTGTAAAAAGTCTGGGAGTCACTCTTGACTCCCAGCTGTCGATGGAGAAGCACATCTCCATCGTCAGCAGAGTGGCTTTCCATCACCTCCAACAGGCAAGGAACCTGGCTCTCTACCTGTCCCATCATTTATTATTTATTTATTAAATCAAACTTCTATCACCGCCACTCCCCGAGGGCTCGGAGCGGTTCACAAGTCTGGTCCACAAAACAATGGTCAACAAACAGACAATACAACATCAAGAGAGGAAGGAAAGAGGGGGAGAGAAAGGGGGGGAGAGGGAAGGAAGGGGTAGAGCTGAGGCTGTGGCAGGGGGTGCTCAGGTAGAACTGGCAGACGCCACCTTGCCATCAAAAAACGGAAGCATGGGAGGTCTCAGGGAGATCTCTCGTAGCAGGCCATAGGAGAGACGGGTGGCCTGGCTTCCTTTGTCCAAAGGTCTGACGGAGGGAGTCAGATCCACAAAGGGAGTGTCTATCTCCAGCCTCGAATGTGACTGGTGGAGCTCAAGCCGCCTCAAACTCGAGCTCCAAAAGGTTCTGGAGCGAAACGATCTCCTGAACCTGGGCTCAAATGAGGGGGGCCTCCTCTCTCATAAGTAGTTTGCAGAGGATGCAATAGGTCCAAGGGGACGGCAGCCTCGGCAGGGGAGCGATCCATGTTGTTGGTCCCTGGTAAAGCCAGAGAGATGAGATCTGCTGTTCCTTGGCTTCTGGCGCCGCTTCCTCCGATGGCCGTGTGGCCTCCGCTGCAAGGCGCCTCCAGGGTTTGAGTCCCCTGAAGGCAGGCGCTTCCTCCCTATGGGACTCTCTGGGTTAGCCAACTCTCATGACCTAGCCACAGTGGTCCAAGCCACGGTCATCTCAAGATTGGACTACTGTAATGCCCTCTACATCAGCCTTCCCTTGTTGGTGATCCAGAAGCTTAAGCTGGTGCAGAACACTGCAGCTCAGCTGGTGACAGGCCTTCCATCTTGCTGCCACATCACACCTGTTCTGCACGAACTGCACTGGCTTCCAGTAGAGCACCGGATCACCTTCAAGGTGCTGGTTTTGACCTTCAAGGCCTTGAATGGTCTGGGGCAAGTGTACCTAAGGGACCGCCTCTCCCAATACAATCCCCCACGACCACTGCGATCTGATTCTCAGAACCTATTGGTGGTACCTAGCTGTCAATCCATCCGTCTGTCTACAACGCAGAGGAGGGCTTTTAGTGCCACTGCGCCGGTCTTGTGGAATGCCCTTCCTTCCACAATCCGAACACAGACCAACACGCTAGCCTTCCGTAGGGCTTGTAAAACCCTCCTGTTCCTTCAAGCGTTCGGCCCATAGACATCCCTAGGCTGCTCACTGTATTGCAGGCCTAAGAGCTATTTTAATGTGTATCTGTTTGTTTCAATTTTAATATGTGGACATTGGTCCGTTGTTTCACAGTGTTTCTATGGTTTTATGCATATGTAAGTCGCCCCGAGCCTACCGGAAGGGGCGACTAACAATTAAATAAATAAATAAATAAATAAATAAATCTTAACATTTATTTATTAGGATTAGGCAAAGCCTCACACCTGGTGAAAAAATGGTGGGTTATCTTCTAGAGTCCTATTACATTCTATGAACGCTTCCAGACAGAGTAATAATCCAGGTCAAAGACGGGCAAAAAATCATGGGACCTGACAGCAATTTCAAACACAGAGCCTGGCAGCACGTCAGGTCTAAGGGGCAAGAGATTTAAAACCGTAACTAGTAGCAACACACATAAAAACTCATAAAAACACCCCCAGAGTTGCACTCCTCCAGGCCACATATTTAGCCCACCAGAAGCCCTTGACTTCTGGAGCTCACTAGAGAGCAGGCTAGAAATAAAAAAGTAAAATAGAGACCTGAGCAGAACTGCTGATCATAGGGTCTCGGGGAGGTCTGTCATTTGCTTGTTGTTATATGCTTTCAAGACAACTCTGACTTATGGGAACCTCTTCATAGAATTTTCCTAAAAGGATTTGTTCTTGTGGCTGAGAGAGTATGACTTGCCTAAGGTCACTCAGGAGTTGTTTTTTTTAAAAAAAAAAAAACCCTGAGGATTCAGAGTCTTGGGTCTTTTAGTCCATCATTAAATCTACTTCACCATGAGTGAAAACTGACTCAACGGCATGTAGCAACAATAAGAAGTTGGAGGTGCCCTGAGAAAGGGTAGGGGGGAACATTTCCAGAGACAAGCCTGACCCAAAAGAGGGGCGGCAGTTCCCTTATATGAATGGTTAATGGCAATGTTGATTTCCATTTTGTTTGTGTTTAGAGAAAATGTGGCTTTTTTAATAAATTCATGAAGTGGGATTGCTTTGCTGTGGTGCACTCTAGCCTGCTTTTCATTCAGCACTATTTTCATTTGCTGGTGCCCTTTCTGACTTTGCTCATAAGTTTGCAAAGCTGTGTAATGCATCATTTATGGTTTTCCACCTTTCTTGACTGATAGCCTTCTTGCCTGTCAATCACCTGATCATATTTGGCAAAAATAAGTGGACTGGAAGGGAAAGAAGGAGGTAAAGACTCCAGTGCATTCACCTGTGAACAAATGCACAAAATAAAAATCAGAAGTCATTATTACTTAAAAACATTTGATAGGCAATAAAGACCTAAAAAGAAGGCACTTTGAGATGACTGTTGGGCTAAATAAAGGAAGGGTGATTTTCTTAGTTAAGCAAAGACCTTTGAGTAAAGGGCAGCCTGATAGTAAGTGTCTACTCTTAATAATGAAAATGTCCTTCTATCATATATATATATATATATATATATATATATATATATATATATATATATATTGTAATGCTGTTTCTGGTATAATAATTATTTATTTATTTTATTTATTTATTCGGCTTTTATGCCGCCACTCCCAAGTAGGCTACAGCCAGGGACAAAACAATATACAATCAGCATAACACACTAAAATGCAATATAAAACGAAATAAAAATGCACAGTAAAACAGCATTAAAACACAATTAATTTGTCTGTAAATGTCAGCATGTGTATACAGTGGTATACAGTGACAACCTTTCTTCTTTCCATTTGCTTCTAATAAACAGCTTAACAAAACTGTTGATGTAACTCCAAAAGCATTCAATCTAACTGTAGTGAACATAATTTGTTGTGGCTACAGCAGGGTTAGAGAAATTGCCATCCTTCGGTTGTCACTGAAGTCCAATTCCCATCAGCTCACCCTACTTGGAGAGTGGGGAGGCATGATGGCGATAGTTGTACAGGGCTGATCATATCTTATCCAGAATTCTGAAATCCAGAATACTCCAAAATTCAAAACTGTCCATATGGATGACTGAGACTGCTTTGCTTCCAAATGGTGCAGTGTATACAAACATTATTTCATGTACATTTTTAATAATGTGTGTAAAATTCCTTCAGGCTATGAGTATAAGGTGCACATGAAACATTAATGAATTTTGTGTTTAGGCTGCAAGATGTCTTCTTATGCATATACAAATATTACAGAATCTGGAAAAAAATACAAAACATAGAACAGTGTGCTCATGTATACGTCTAGACATTTTAGTCAGAAATGTTAACTAAAGAATTGACTTATGTAAACATACTTTAACTCTTATAAAAAAGGGAACCACCATCTTCTCTGAGAACCATGGCAAAAACCCAGATAATGTGGTCACATTTTTTCTACTGCATACTCAGTGACTATCAGTACCAGCAGCCATTGTATCTGTCTGAGCCATATCTTTCAGATGGGACTGAAGGCACTATTCTGGAATGGTTCCAGTTCTTTTTGGGAGGGTGGACTTCATGGGTGGTGCTAGGGGACTCTGGCTGAACCTATCGCCATCAACCTGTGTGGTCCTTCAGGGTCCAGTTTTATTCCCTATATCATATAATATCAATATGAAACTGTTAGGCATTGAATGTTATCTTACATTCCACAATTGATTGAATGGGTTAACTTTGGTTAGCATTAACCAGTTAGAATTGAGTCCAGTGTGTTGTTTCAAAATATCACATCATTCCTTGATAACTAAAACAGAAAGGGGAAAAACCTTTGTAGATTATTGCAGTGATATAATTAATTACTTATATCTAGCAATGCTACAGTAAAATTCAATACTTGCTTACAATGCTTACATTAGGAAAAGGAAAAATCACTAGTACAGTCCTCCAATTTTTGTATAGTCACCATCTTTGAAGATAGCAGTTGTGAGGCTCCTTTGTTCTCGTTTAAATTTGAATATTGGTCTGGAATCTAACTTTCCAAAATATTGGATCATACTTATATGAAATATGCAAGTTGACGTGATTTATTTGGACTAGGCTATATGTGTAGAGGTATGGCTATATTTAAGAATACTTTTATAGTACCTTCATTGTTATGATATAAATCCCAATAACAATAAGAACACAGAAAATATAATGCAATAATAAAATAATAAATAAACAACAAATAATTCTTTACAAATAAATATAGTAAAGGTAAAAGTTTCCCAGGTCATTAAGTCTAGTCATGTCCAACTCTGGGGGGTGGTGTCATCTCCATTTCTTAGCTGAAGAGTGGTAGATGCCTCCAAGGTCATGTGGCTGGCATGACTGCATGGAGCTCTGCTACCTTCCCACCAGAGCCCTACCTATTGATCTATTCACATTTGTATGTTTTCAAATTGCTAGCTTGGCAGAAGCTAAGGCTAACAGCGAGAGCTCACCCCACTCCCCAGGTTCGAACCACGGACATTTCAGTCAGCAACTTCAGCAGCACAGTGGTTTAACCCACCGCACCACTGGAGATCAAATAAATACACTTTTACAAATAATCAATAAAGAAATGAACTCAAAGTTAGTATTAGGAAAAAAACTACTTTGGGAGCCCAGTTGTATGTGAGCTTCCTTTTAAGTAGGTGCTTTCGATATGTAAAATTGTGCAGAGGATATTTAAATAATATTGACTTTTTGAATGTATGTAAACTACTTATAGGATTTCAGTCTTAGATTTTAGATATGTTAAATAATAAAAAGTAAGTGGATGTTGGAATGAAAAACCAAGGTTATCCAGAATTATAGCATTTTTGAGGTTCTTCCAACAGTGATTTCGGCTTTCAAAATTCCCATAGCACTATATGTAAAGACAAATATGTCAATGTCAATTGAACAACCATACACTTGGGTTTTTATAAAAGGTGATTTATGTGCCTAGAGACCATAGTACAGGTTTTCTCATTCAATTAAATGTTTAAGTATTTTATAGCATCTAAATGACCAGAAATGAAGGTTAAGTTCTAAGCGATTAAGATAGGTAGCGATGAAAAACCTTTTTTTGGGTCAAGATAAGACTTACATTATAACTAGCTGATAATTTTTGTGCATTTTACAGAATACTAGCTGTACCCGGCACGCGTTGCTGTGCCCTATGTTGGTGATGTGAGAATGTCAGGGTATGTATGTTGTGGTAGTGATGTGAGTATGTTTGTTGTGTGTATATGTATTTGTGTGTATGTGTGTTTATAGTTGTATGTGTGTTTGGTTTTTTGGGGGTTTGTGTATATGTGTGTGTGCTGGTATTGGTTTGTGGTTATTTGTGTGTGTATATGTGTGTGTGTATGTGTGTGTTTGTAGTTCTTGGTATGTGTGTATATATTTTTGTGTAGTTTTCTGTGGGTGTTTTATGTTTGAGTACGTGTATAATATATATGTGTGTTTGTGTGTGTATATGTATGTATGTGTATATATGGTGAGGTGGTGATATGTGTGTGTATATATGTGTATGTATTAGTGTGGATGTGTATGTTTAGGTGTGTATATATGTGGTTGTATGTGTGTTTGGTTTTTTGGGGGTTTGTGTGTATGTGTGTGTGCTGGTATTGGTTTGTGGTTATTTGTGTGTGTGTATATGTGTGTGTGTATGTGTGTGTTTTTAGTTCTTGGTATGTGTGTATATATTTTTGTGTAGTTTTCTGTGGGTGTTTTGTGTTTGAGTACGTGTATATATATGTGTGTGTTTGTATATGTATGTATGTGTATATATGGTGAGGTGGTGATATGTGTGTGTATATATGTGTATGTATTAGTGTGGATGTGTGTTTAGGTGTGTAGATATATGTTTTTGTATGTGGTTGTGTTTTTATATGTGTTTTTATGTTGGTGTTTATATGTTGTTTTGTATGTATGTGTGTGTTTGCGTGTGTATATGTGTGTATGTTTGTGTATGTATTGTGTGCCGGTGGGGCGGCGTTGGGGGACCTTCGTTAGGAGGATGGCTGGTGTCCTGTGTCTCTTCCTGCGGTGTCCTCCTTCGGGAGTGGCAGGGAGCTGGTGTGCCACCGCCTCAGCGCTCTTCCTCGCCACTGTCACCTCCTTGGCTTCCTCCGCTGCCTTCCTCATGTTCGTGGACTCGGGTTGCGTGGGTTGGGTCCGGGAACGTTTGGGAGGCTGGGAGATGGAGGAGGAGGCGGGTCAAGGCATGGGACTATCCAGAAAGCTCCACCCCTGCTTTCCAGGGAGCATCGCGGAGCCTTCTGGGAGGTGTAGTGTCATGGCCTTTCCCGCCTCCTCCTCCGTCTCACAGGCTTGTAAACGTTCCCGGACCGAACCCACGCGTCCCGGGTCCACGAACATGAGGAAGTCAAGGAGGAAGTCAAGGAGGAAGGCAAGGAGGAAGGCAAGGAGGCGACAGTGGCGAGGAAGAGTAGTGAGGCGGCGCCCCAGGTCCCTGCCACTCCCGGAAGAGGAGATCGCAGGGAGAGGCATCGCAGAGCAGGCGTCCTCCGCCGCATGGAGCCGGGTGGCGCGGGCGCTGCCTTGGGCTCCTTGGGCTTCTGGCCCTCTCCTCCTCCGCTTCCAGGCCTGTCCCTAACCTCCGGAGGGCATTCAGGCGGGGAGGAGGTTCCGCTCTCCAGTGGAGAGCAGGTGAATGCGCTGTGCTGGGGCTCGGGCGCAGGCGCGGGCGCCGCCGGATCCTCCGCCCATCGTTTTGAATGGGCTGTTTTGGGGGGGTCGCGTGTAGGGGTCTGCGGAAGTTGTAAGGGGGTGTTGTGCCATGTTTTTACCTCGTGGTCTGGTGAAATGTGTGTTGTGGGTTTTGTGGTTCTGGGGGTTATAGTGTGGCCGTGCATAATCGTCAAGCCACAACCACTCAATTTTTATATATATAGATGGAACTTTAAAGTTTCTTAAACATATACAGTCTATAATAATAAAATAGATTACTGCAACGCACTCTACGTGGGGCTGCCTTTGAAGACAGTTCGGAAATTGCAGCTAGTCCAACAGGCGGCAGCCAGATTACTAACCAGAGCTACATTCAGGGAGCATACCACCCCCTGTTGTGTCAGCTACACTGGCTGCCTGTCCACTTCCGAGCTCAATTCAAAGTGCTGGTTTTGACCTTTAAAGCTCTATACAGTTCTGGCCTAGCTGACTTGTCAGAATGCATCTGCTGCTACATCCCACCTCGTAATTTAAGTTCAGCCGGGGAGGCCCTACTCTCACTCCCGCCAACTTCTCAAATGTAGTTGGTGGGGATGAGAGAGAGGGCCTCGGTAGTGGCTCCCCATCTGTGGAATGCACTCCCAAGCGACATTCGATCAACCCCATCCCTCCTGGCATTCAGGAAAAAAGTGAAATCGTGGCTCTGGGACCAGGCTTTTACACATTAGCACAATACAGCACTTTGGTTAGGAATCGTAATTGGTAAGTTGATGGTTATGGCTCAATGCTTATGTGGTGGATGGAAATCTGTTTTTAACTTGTGTATGTGCTTTATGTGTTAATGCTAATTGTATTGTAATCCTGAATGTCTATGGTTTTATATTGTATTTATATTGTGTATCGGCATTGGAATTGTTGCTTTTTGTTAGGCCGCTCTGAGTCCCCCCTCGGGGGTTGAGAAGAGCGGGGTAGAAATGATGTAAATAAATAAATAATAAATAAATAAAGAGTATGAGATGGCTATAAATCTGATTGTTTTGAGTGAAAATGAAGTTCCATGCTTGGCATTCCATTCCTCCCTTTTTCTTATCTTTGATACCCTAACACTAGTGAAGGGTTTGTCTAAATACAACAAACTCGTTAGAACTTACATAAATGTTGATTTCTCAAGTTCTCATTGATTCAGCAGTTCAATTCTAATGTGTAGTATAGAATGTCATGTCCAATTTCTGTTTACAAAGAAAACTGTTTTAAAGGGTCCTACTAGTCGCAGTGTGTGCGACTACAATTAATGCAGCCTACAATTCTGTAATTCTATCACCAGAAGCTATGTCGACCGTTCCTGTTTCTGGTCAGGTACTTGCAATATGGAAAAGCAGCTTCTCTAACATGGACTCTTATGTGTGCATTCCAGGGAACAGAGATACCTGGATCTTAGCCTACCTTTCTGTCATTGACAGCCACCTAGATTCAATGCAATGGTGAAAGTAGAACCAACCATACCACATATTACTACACCAAATCCTTGTTGTCTAGCAGTGTTTAAGAGCACTGCCCTTAAGAGCTGCAATTCCTTGCCAATGCAAAGCTTAAGTAAATACAACTGAACACAATGTGCTAAACTGAAAAGTGCTAATTTTTGTTGTAATTATAATATAATTTTCTGATGGCCAAGTGCCATACATTATAACAATTTTTTTGGGGAAAGAAGGGAGGACCTCTGGAAGACTGGCATCATTCTTCTAATCTGTTTTTTTCTTTCCTTGTTGAATAAAGGAGAAACAATTTATTTATTTATTTATTTGTTTGTTTGTTTGGACTTTTATGCCGCCAACTCCACAAGGCTCGCAGCGGCTTACAAAAGCCAAGCAGCTACACAAAGAATACATCATAGCACAATGAGATTAAAAATGAGAAAGTCTGCTGTTGCCCAAGTCATCTGATATTTTTCCACCAATATAGCAATATAAATGCGACACGAGTGCCTTATCCCTAACCAAAGGTGGACAACAGAAGACAGAAGGAGGCTACCCAAGGGTGCAACAACCTGGCCAATTTTGACCTGGATAAATACTCTGAATTGAAAAAGTGTGCACAGCTCAGAAGGCTGGCAAGCCTGACAAAACGGCATTTTTTAAAACAGCAACAACAATATGTGGCTAAGGCTTCAATACCCGATGCTTCTGTCTCCTGTGTGTATGTACAATTTCAATGTGCAGAACAATAGGTGTCATTGTAAAGCTTGCCCTACCAAATATTCAATATCCTTTGAACTGGAGCTGATGGTCTTAAAGTTTAGTAGATAGAAAGGGGATGCTAATGTGCTATGCTGAACAGGCATATCATTGTGTCCTTATGGTTAGGCATCTGAGGTCTTATGATAATATGATTGCTGGGGAAAAATCGGGAAGTAGTCAGACTGAAACTTACTTAGTGCTTTTGATGCCAGAGATGCACTCCTGGCAGTATTCATCTGTGTGTTTCCAATAGAATAGACTGTGCATTGTTACTAGCTGAAATAATTCACTGAGAGCATTGCAGCTACACCTAATTTAGTCAGGATTACTTTTTCATGCTGTAGTTCCTAGCACTCTAATAGAGGTCTTGCTGAACAGTAATTACTGTACATGCCTGTCACCTACAAGATGTATTTTGAGATAGTTCCAACACTGAGCAAAATTGCTAGGCTGATCTAGAAGTGTAACCTAAATATTTTCAGAGAATCACATGCTCCTCTGCAGTTCCCTTAAAGTGATTCCTACTGTCCTGCAGTGCACATTTAATATCAACAGGTGTTCAACCCTTGGCCAACTATTTATAAAAGATACTCCATTTGGAGCATGATTAAAGATGGATCATATATTCAGTTTTTGCTATGTTAGATGATGGATCATCATATCAACATGCACAAGAAACCAGCACCCATAGCAAACTATCGCGGAAATAGAGACATGATCACACCATGGTCTAATAGTGTGTTTGGGCATCACAATCCTGTTCTTTGTGAAAACGGGAACACATGGGCAGTGCTTTTCTTCCCCTCACAGAGTTCTCCTAAAATTCTATTTATACATATCATGTTATCCGCTTACTGTACTATTTTGTAAACCACTCCTCCCTTTTTAATTTATTTTTAAAAAATTGAAGTACTGTGCAATTACAATATTTAGTTCATTATTATGAGAATCTGCCATTTTGTGTTTTCATTAGAATGCAATGTTGTGGTAGTACTGAAGCAGCAAATTAGGGAGTTATGGAACTCCGGGTGGCAAGTTGACTTCTTACCAAAACGGTGCGTAGACGTGCGGGCGCAAGGATGAGGAATCACGCAACAACTTCACTGCTCATGTGAAATCAAAGAGATTTATTGATAACACCAGCTGGTGGGGTTGCCAACAGAACAAGCTGTTATCAGGGGCAAACGGCCCCGTCACTCTCAGTACAAAGCATATATTCCCACATGGCTGCATCTCGGAAAAGCCCGCCCTCCTTCATGGATTTTACACAAACATCATTGGCTGGTGTTACATAGCATTTCATTGATCCAATAAAACATTACATTTTCATTAGCATCACATCTCAAACCCCACCTATGTGTTAGAACAATGAACATTTCTAAGTTAGTCCTTTCTCACAGTACAGCTATCAGTGGCCGGGACTCTCATGTTCCCGATTAGCAACATTTCATTTCTGCCTTTCCTTGCCAGCAACGGATGGGGCAGAATCCCTCTGTACATGCGCAGTTCTTCTCCCTTTGGCACTGATGTCAACAAGTAGCACGTCCTGTACTGTTAGACCAATCTGAGCCTACGTTATCTCACGCTAGGCACGGGGTGTACTTTGACAAATCATAGCATTGATTAGAAGCACCAATCACAGTGTTACATTCACGGAGCAAGTGCCTGCCTGATTCTTGACACAGAAACCCACTTTTCTAAGCTCTACACGTGTGCAGCATCACTCTCTGACCTTTCTCCTCCACAGAAAGTACCAAAACTGCTTTATTCCAGAGTTTTTCTTTTTGTGGGTAACTCATCACAGGGAGTTACCTACACATAGGCATCTGGAACCCCTCAAGAGGACCAATTCACTCTCCAATCTCTCTTGACCACGGTTTCCACAGTCTTGACTGCATGCACACCTTTCACTGCATCTATGGATTTCTGCATTGCACAAGCACAACATTTCAGCAAAATTGGTAGGCAGCACATTATGATCAGCACAGAACATATAACCACAATGATTATCATCACAAGTGAGCGTAGCCAATGCAAATTCGGTAGTCAGCTCAACAAATAGCTCCAAAAATCACTTGGGGCTGAGTAAGTCTTCTGTACTTCTCTAGCAACACCCTGAATCTTGACCAAATCAAGTTCAATGTCACCAGACTTGTTAATGAAATGACAACAGGTGGTATTTAACCACACACAGAGCCCACCTTCCTTTGATAGAAGGTAGTCCAAAGCTAGCTTTTGCTGCATCGCCATTCTTGCCAGAGAATTCACCTCCACCTGCAAAGATGACATTCCTTCAAAAGTATCATTGGCCAAAGATTCCAGGCCATATGATAAGACACGCAGCTGTCTTATACTCCAAGCTACACCCAGCCTGGGTGCGACAATTGCTATGAACCTCTGGCTTTCACTCAGAAAAGTCTTATCCGGGTCATATCCATAGCGTTTCACTCCAGCAAATGAACGCTTCTGGACATGCAAATGCAAATTAGTGACAGGTGTCTCCTTGGGGATCACTATGGCATTCTCATGATGGTTTCCAAACAAAATGTGAGTGCAATTTGACTTTTCCCATCCCCAAGTCCAAACACCTCTTGTCCTCTGACTACAATTTGTCTTGTAGGTCCTACGTACAGTAATCGTGTGATTACATGCAGGATAAGAGCCTAGCTCAATCCAATTGAAACGTTCATACATGCCAAGTCTCTGATTGCCTATTTATTTATTTATTTCAGGATTTTACCCCGCTCTTCTCAACCCCCGAGGGGGGACTCAGAGCGGCTTACAGCAGGCACAATTCGATGCCACATCAACAGCGTAAAACCCCAAACCCCACAACCCATTAAAACATTAAGGCATTAAAATACAATCCCTCAACACATCTACAATCATTCCAATTAAAACAGTATTCAACCCTAGAAACATTGACCCTCTTCCTCCCTCCCATTAAAATTCCGTCTCACATGCTGCCTAGTGCTGGTGAGGGAATGCCTGATCCCAGAGCCAGGATTTCACCTTCTTCCTGAATGTCAGGAGGGATGAGGTGGACCGTATCTCCGTAGGGAGCGCATTCCACAGGCGGGGGCCACCACCGAGAAGGCCCTGTCCTCGTCCCCACCAACCGCATCTGAGAGGTCGGCGGGAGCGAGCAGGGCCTCCCGGATGATCTTAGGTTACGGGATGGGACGTAGCGGCCGATGCGTTCGGACAAGTAAGCTGGGCCAGAACCGTATAGAGCTTTAAAGGTCAAAACCAGCACTTTGAATTGAGCCCGGAATTGGACAGGCAGCCAGTGGAGCTGACACAGCAGGGGTAGTGTGCTCCTGTATGTAGCTCCGTTAGTAGTCTGGCTGCCGCCCGCTGGACTAATTGCAATTTCCGAACTGTCTTCAAAGGCAGCCCCACGTGAGTGCGTTGCAGTAATCTATTCGGGATGTGACCAGAGCGTGGACGACCGTAGCCAGATCAGACTTCCCAAGGTACGGGCGCAGCTGGCGCACGAGTCTCAACTGTGCAAAAGCTCCCCTGGCCACCGCTGAGACCTGGGGTTCCAGGCTCAGCGCTGAGTCCAGGATCACTCCCAAGCTGCGAACCTGCGTCTTCAGGGGAGTGTAACCCCGTCCAACACAGGCTGTAACCCTATACCCTGTTCGGCCTTACGACTGACCAGGAGGACCTCTGTCTTGTCTGGATTTAGTTTCAATTTGCTAGCCCTCATCCAGTCCGACACAGCAGCCAAGCACCGGTTCAGGGTCTGGACAGCCTCCTTGGTGACAGGTGGGAAGGAGTGACAGATCTGGACATCATCTGCGTACAGATAACACCTTACTCCGAAACTCCGAATGATCTCTCCCAGCGGTTTCATGTAGATGTTGAACAACATCGGGGACAGTACTGAACCCTGAGGGACTCCACAGGACAACGGCTGTGGAGCCGAACAGGTGTCACCAATGACACCTTCTGGGTACGACCTTCCAGGAAGGATTGGAGCCACTGCAATGCAGTACCCCAAGCCCCATATCTGCAAGGCGACCCAGAAGGATACCGTGGTCAACGGTATCGAAAGCCGCTGAGAGGTCCAGCAGAACCAACAGGGACACACTCCCCTGTCAAGTTCCGGCGTAGATCATCTACCAAGGCGACCAAGGCTGTCTCAGTCCCATGCCCCGGCCTAAAGCCAGACTGTGCCGGATCCAGATAATCAGTGTCTGCCAAGAACCCCTGGAGTTGCGAAGCCACCACACGTTCCATGACTTTGCCCAAATAGGGGAGATTGGAAACTGGCCGATAGTTCACTAATTGAGTGGGGTCCAGTGAAGGTTTCTTCAACAGCGGTTTTATAACAGCTTGCTTTAAGCTGGCTGGAATGGTGCCTTCCCGAAGGGAGGCATTAACCACCACCTTCACCCACTCTGCCAAACCCCTCTGGCTTCCTTGATCAGCCAGGATGGGCAGGGGTCTAGGATGCATGTCGTGGGCCTCGCCTCTCCAAGGATCTTGTCCACATCCTCAAGCTGAACCAAGCTTGAGGATATTTCATATGACCTCCCATCATTCTCCCATTTAAAGCACAGCGCTGCTTCCAAGACAGGAGAACGGTGCGTTATCATGAACTGAGCCTTGTCTACGTCCCTTCCCAAGCGTTCCTGCTTACATTTAATGTCATTCCACCCTTTCAGGGTCAAAACTGCACTTGGGGCAATCGGCCAGCCTTGTTTATGACTAGAAGGTCCATGGCTGCAGATCCAGCATGACTTCAAACCCAATTCATGTGACATATTTGTTACCATTCTATGAAACATATTTTGCTCCCACCCCCCATGTGTCCCAGTAATGTACAATGTCAATATCAGAGCCATATACCCAAATACGGTCCTTACTCCCACGGGGCGCTCACTCCTGTAACGCTGTCCCATTAGGATGCTAAGCCACCACCTCAGTGAGAGTGCCTTTGGCTCTGTCCATCTTTCTTGCGTTGGACCACAATTACTGGAATTGGGAGCGGTGGTTTCAGACGACTCTTCTGTGGCCTTCTTCTTATCCCTCAAACAGGGATTTGCTGATTTTTTGTAATCCTCAACCTCAGGGGGTTGTCTGGATCCACGGAAGATTCCAAAGCAACCGGTGCCCTCTTCACTCGCGTGTAGTGGACCCACGGACGAATTCCCTCGACCTTTACCGCCGTTGGTGTGCTCAACAGCACGGTGAAAGGACCTCGCCATCGGGGCATCAAAGGACGCACGTTCCATTCCTTCACCAGGACAGATTCGCCAACTGAAAAAGAATGCAAAGAGGTAGTAGGGAGAGGTGGGTGCAAATCTGCTGTATACTGGCTAAGTTTCTCTAGCTGTTTCCCTAACATCTGCACATCTTGCAAAGTTTGCTGGTGCCCCAGCACATGGCTGTCTGAAGATAGTCCACACATAGTCTTTAAGTTCAATGGAGGCCTGCCATACAAACGTTCAAAAGGTGACAGTCCTGTCTTCTTGTGGGGCGTGCACCTGACCCTCAAGA
>JARBWK010000007.1:25397875-25530292 GCA_030556195.1 Anolis apletophallus
CATTATTTGGATCCCATCTTGGATCTTGCTCCAGTAGAATCTGGCATTCCCAAATGCAACTGCCTCCATTTGCCCATGTCCCTCTTGAGCTATCAACCTGGCTTGATTGATAATGCATCTTCTCTCTGCCGCAGTGAATAGGGCATTTAACAGCTGCCGGCAGTCCCACCATGTTGGATCGTGGGTTTGCAATTTATGCCTTCCAAAAGGTCCCCCATAGCGGGGCTGTTTAGAATATGGGGAGTATTGTGTTTCCAATTAAAAACATCACTGCTCGAGAACGGGACTATCTGATAAGCTTGCAGGACCCTGTTGTGTACGTCCAGCAATGGCACCTGTCGTATAGGACACTCTAAGACCCCTCTCTCCTCTTCCTCTGCTTGCCTTGCTTCCTGAACCCTGGTCTTGCTTCTGGTTCGGATTGGGGGCTTCGCTTGTCTCACACTGTGCCTTCGGCTTAATTCCGGAGAGCGCTCTATCACTCTGGCGGATTCAAAGGAGCTTCTCCTTTTGACTCTGGGGGACTGCGCAATCAGGCCCCCTGAGGCTCAGACATTCATCCTCCCCTCTTCGTCTTGGGGCCACTATCATCCCTGTCAACATTAGGGGTTGGCCATCTCGCTCCTCTTTCTACTTGTCTTGCTTCTTCTATGGGGTAATCAATTTCCATTGAGAGAGGGCCTGATAGGGAGGCGGTTTCTCACAAAAACGGGTTCCTTTCTGAACGAGGGGAACAGGGAACGTCACTGCTGCTTGTGGCTGAATTAAGGGGCCGCAGCGGGAGGGACGTTGCCATGGCTGGCGAAACGTCCCGCTTGAACCCGCAGTTGGCAGGCTCCTGATTCAAATTGAAAAGTCATTGGGGGATTCATTGGAATTGAAATTGGCGTGGGAACAGGAAGGAGTGCTTGGCTTGCCGGGAACGAGGCGAGGCGGGGCCGGACGGGTTGGTGCAGTAGGAACAGCTGGGACCGCCTCAGATTGCGTCACAGCCTGGGGCGTCATCTGGGCCGGCTGAGCCTGTCCCAAAGGTGGGGGCTATGGTCGGGGCTGTGCAGGGACGTTCAAACTTGCATAGAGCGCAGTGGCCTCCCCCGCTCCTGTTGGGGCAATAAATCTCTCCCTTGGTCTTCTCCTTAAGGGTGGAAGATCTTCTGGCTCTGCCGGTAGAACCGGAGGTTTCCTCCCTGCCTTTCTGTTCACAAAACAACCTTTCTTCTCATGCCCCTTGGGGCCGGCCCACAACACGCCTTCAGCAACCATACGTTCCCATGTTGCGGAATAAATCCATTGGTCATTTGGATGAATTTCGAAACAATAAGATTCAAGTTGCCTACACTTCCTCAAATCCCAGGACCCTGTGTTTGGCCAGCCAATCTCCTGGACGGCAGGCCAAACCTCTGTGCACTGATTCTTGAGTTCAAAAGCTTTCAGATCTTGGGGCTTTCCCTCTACTGCCAACAGACAAAACCTGTCCCAATTGTCTAACAGAGAATAACAGCCAACAGCTATGTGTACAAGTGAAAGAAACAGACAATAGCACTAGGCTAATAACAAATATAAATTCTATAATTTCTATGATTCAATAATCGTACATACGTGCACCTGGGAAGTAGACCGCATAGATAAGGCTAATCCTCAGCATACAGGAGCAAGGGTATAATCCCCAGGACAACCCATACGGTATGGTAAGTCACAGTTGTGAGTCCCACAGTTCAAGCCTCATAGGCTAAAGAGTTCCTGAGATGCTGTATAGGTCCAAGTTCCGAGGTGAAAATCAATAGTAAATACGTAGATGGGATTTAAGGTAAGAATGTTCAGGTCCAGGTAAATAGGAAGGTATCACAGGGAAAAATTCCAGGATGCAGGAGACAATGCATAGGCGTCTCCTTATGTAGACGTACTATCGAATTGCCGACGGAAGACGTTTGCAGTGTATTTCGGCCGCTTGGAATCCGTTTCGCCGCTTGGCTTTTTCAAGGCGTTAATACAAATTAAAGGCGTCCCATATTTACTGAAAATATATATAAACATACATCACAATCAATACAGAGTCTAACATAGCAACAATTAGTGGGGAAATCCCTCCGTATCCAGGTATACATACCCATTGTAAAGGATTGACCATCTTAACCCGCTTCAATGAAGTAGGGTGACCCGTGGGTAATTGCGATCCTCTTGGGAGAGTATTTTATAATTAATTCAGAAGGGTGTGTAGATGAACTGGGTCATTAAGGCCACGTGGCCACTCAGAATCTCGGAGAATTTGCCATTTAAGTTCAGCTTGATTTAATTGTAAAGAACCATCTGAATGTGGTTTGGGAATAATCTTTTCCAGAACTCTGACTTTTAAAGAGTCTGCAGTGTGTTGCTTGTTTACACAGTGTGTATAGAATGCTGAATCTGTGCATTTCCTGTTTATTTTCAAACGATGTTCTATAAATCTCGATCTTAATTCTCTTTTTGTCTGGCCTATATAAACCATATGACATTCGCAGGAAATTCCATAAATTAAAACTTTAGAGGAACAGGTTCCAAAGCATCTAATCTGGAACCACCTGTTTTTAGCGAGACTATAGATTTGTTTATTCGTGCTGATATTTTTACAGATTGAACAGTGTAAACAAGGTTGAGAGCCTGGACTGAGGACAGTGGGGGCAGGAGGTCGAGATAAGTTATTATGTATCAAATAATTACGAAGGTTATTAGTTCTTTTATATGCCACCATAGGGCGTTCCTGCAAGCCTTCGATGTGGGATATGAGGGGCCAATAGGAATGGATGATACGGGTAATCTCTTTCGAATGGGGGGTAAGGGTAAGAGGCCATACTAGTCTGGCATGGGAAGTGTTGTTCCTGGGCTGTAACAAGGAGGATCTATTGGCAGCCTAGCCAATACTACGCTACGCCTAGCTGCTAATACTACATTCAATGGGTAGCCTCTATCCAGAAAATCAGTAGTCATTCGATCTGCATCTCTATGAAAATCAATAGTAGACGAGGAACGAAATATCTAAGAAATCCACTGTCTGATGACTGGCTTGGGCTGTGAATTTAATAGTGGGGTGCCAACTGTTCATCCAATCCTGGAATTCAGTTATATTTGCATAATTAGTAATCAGAAAGACATCGTCTATAAATCTAGTATATATTTTAATTGAGGATGAAAATGGATTGGGAGTGGTTGGAAAAATAAATTTCTTCTCTAAGTTGTCCATAAAAATATTGGCTAGGGATGGAGCTGAAGCGGTCCCCATACTAATTCCGTGGACTTGGAGATATAGATCGTCCAGAAAGGAAAAATAATTATAATCTAAAATAAAGTCTAATAGACTGAGTAAGAACCCCGTTGGCGGCTTTTTTACGGGACGTAAATTCAAGGTATTTTCCACCACTTCCCTTAATTCTGTCAGAGGGATCTGAGTGTAAAGGGAGGAGACGTCCGCAGTAAGGAGCCAGTCGTTAGGGCTTATCTGCAAATTCTCAATCTTATTTATAAAGTGAGTCGTATCTTTTGTATAGGCCCTGGTCTTAAGAACTGCAGGTTGAAGGAAAGAATCTATAAATTGAGAGAGGGGTTGTAAAATTCCTCCGCATGCGGCGACGATGGGTCTACCGGGCGGGGGATATTTGTTTTTATGCAACTTTGGTAAACAATAGAATTTCGGGACTGAAATGTCCTTGGGAGTGAGGAAATCCCCGGTTTTATCTTCTATGAACCCCTGAGCTATCCCCTCTTGAATGGATAAATTAATTATATTCATATAGTGTCTAGTGGGGTCTGCTGTGAGTTTACGATAGAATGTGGTGTCTTCAAGTTGTCTCAGGCATTCCTGTATATATATATGTCTGTCCAAAATCACTACTGCGCCCCCTTTATCCGCTCTCTGAATGGTTATATTGGGGTTATTTCCTAAGTCTTTAATCATCTGAAGTTCATTGGCTGATAAATTCGATTTATTATAATCATTATCATGCTTAATAAGTCTGACCTCCTTTAATATTTGTTCTTCAAAAGTTCTAATACAGTGGGGTGGATTAGGGGGTACAAAAGAACTTTTAGGTTTAAATTGATTATGGGGGGTGCTGGTAGTCGGGTTGTGGGAGAAGAATTCTTTAAGTCTAATTGATCGAAATAAGGTCGCCAAATCCTTTCTAATATCAAATCACGGCAATGGGGAGTGTGCACAAAGAAAGACCTTTATTAAGCAACATAACTTCCTGAGGAGACAAAGTATGGCTGGATAAATTAACAACTATTTGTTCATTTTTCTGTTCTTGCCCTTGTGAAAATTTCCTGGTTTAGAATTGGGTTTTCTATTTCTCAAATCATAGCCTGAATTGGATCTGGAGGTACTTGCAGTTTCTGATTCCACTGATTCCATAGTTGTTAATTTATCCAGCCATACTTTGTCTCCTCAGGAAGTTATGTTGCTTAATAAAGGTCTTTCTTTTGTGCACACTCCCCATTGCCGTGATTTGGATATTGTAGGCTGCATTAAAATTATCAATTTCAACACACTGCGACTAGTAGGACCCTTTAAAACAGTTTTCTTTGTAAACAGAAATTGGACATGACATACTATACTATATCTGCTTGCCGGATCTCTCAAGAGGCGGCTTTCACAAGCTGCCTCCCTCCGGGCTTTCTGAGTTCTCTGGGTTCACCGGCAGTCGCGTCAGTTGCGGTCTCTCGTGTCAGCAGGCGTTGGTTTGGGACGAGCCAGGCAGCCGGTCTTGTGTGTGTGCCGGGCGCCCGTCTCAGCTCTCCTGGGTCGCCTCACCTCCCCGCTCGGGAGCGAGAGCCGTCTAGACAACTAGATTGCGTCGTCCTCACCACAGACCCGTCTAATTAGCCTTTTGGAATCATGTCGGGGTCAGCAAATTAGGGAGTTATGGAACTCCGGGTGGCAAGTTGACTTCTTACCAAAACGGTGCGTAGACGTGCGGGCGCAAGGATGAGGAATCACGCAACAACTTCACTGCTCATGTGAAATCAAAGCTGGTGGGGTTGCCAACAGAACAAGCTGTTATCAGGGGCAAACGGCCCGGTCACTCTCAGTACAAAGCATATATACCCTCATGGCGGCATCTCCAAAAGCCCGCCCTCCTTCATGGATTTTACACAAACATCATTGGCTGGTGTTACATAGCATTTCATTGATCCAATAAAACATTACATTTTCATTAGCATCACATCTCAAACCCCACCTATGTGTTAGAACAATGAACCTTTCTAAGTTAGTCCTTTCTCACAGTACAGCTATCAGTGGCCGGGACTCTCATGTTCCCGATTAGCAACATTTCATTTCTGCCTTTCCTTGCCAGCAACGGATGGGGCAGAATCCCTCTGTACATGCGCAGTTCTTCTCCCTTTGGCACTGATGTCAACAAGTAGCACGTCCTGTACTGTTAGACCAATCTGAGCCTACGTTATCTCACGCTAGGCACGGGGTGTACTTTGACAAATCATAGCATTGATTAGAAGCACCAATCACAGTGTTACATTCACGGAGCAAGTGCCTGCCTGATTCTTGACACAGAAACCCACTTTTCTAAGCTCTACACGTGTGCAGCATCACTCTCTGACCTTTCTCCTCCACAGAAAGTACCAAAACTGCTTTAGTACAGTAAAACTTTTTCAGGTTACCTTGCGTGCATTCTGCTCTCTATATCTTCCGTCATAATAAATGTGGATGACAATGTATTGGAAACCCCAGCTTTATACAAATCCATGTAAATCACAAGATGATGGGGGTAGTTATTGGCACCAAACCTGGTTTTGAGCTGTTGATACGAGCTCATACACCAGCAGCAGAACTTCAATTATTCCAATCATTTGAAATGTTTCTCAATTTGAATTTAGCACACCATGTCATAAAGGTGTGCATCTCTACATACACTATCCTCTCTCTACAGTATAGTGCACATGAAAGGCCACAAAGCAGAACAGCTCCAAAAAAAGAACGGCAGAATTGAGCTGGAATGACGGGAAAGAATACGGGAAAGCTGGAATGACATTGGAATGTCATGGCATCATAAGATGCATGTGAACAAGCAGCTGTGAACATGCTCTCCAATCCTTATATGATAAATGTCCTAAGATAGTCACATGGTCATTCTGGAACTCTGGATGTACTTTTCAATGATTTCTGCAAATGGCTAAAAGAAAAGAGCATTAAACACACACACACGGCATGGTTAGGTCCAGTTGGAATCTTTGTAATTCGGATTAAATTTGGATCAAATTCCTTTTTGAAGCAATTTCGAAGCGATTAGGGATCTCGGAAGAATCCTTGCCATTTTGAAGCCACTGTCGCCATCTTTGTTCCAACTCAGGAAGTGAATTGGAAATGACCCAGTGATTGGAGGCAAGCAGCAATCATTTCCAAGTTCTAAATGGTTCTGGCTCAGCTTACTTGTCCGAACGCATCCACCCCTATGCCCCACCTCAAAATCTAAGATCATATGGGTAGGCCCTGCTCTCGCTCCCATCTACAGCTCAAATACGTCTGGCAGGGACGAGGGACGAGGGACAGGGCCTTCTCGGCGGTGGCTCCCTGCCTATGGAACACACTCCCAACTGAGATAAGATCTATCTCTTCCCTCCTAGCTTTCCGAACAAAAGTAAAGGCATGGTTGTGGGAACAGGCGTTTGGTAAATAAATGCAATCAGCACATTAAGGAATGAACTGGATTGGCGTAAAGACTGATGACGCTGGTTTAATGTGTAATGTTGACTTTGTATAGTTATAATTATGCTGTTTTTATCATGTTTGTGGAAGTTGTGATTTTGTTGTATTGTTGATGGGGCTGAGTGTAAGCCGCCCTGAGTACCCCTTCTGGGGTTGAGAAGGGCAGGTTAGAAATATGGCAAATAAATAAATAAATAATAAAATCATGCAATGTGTGGTGTTTGACGAATCCAAGGCTGGAGTTAAAATTGCTGGAAGAAACATTAACAATTTGATGGTTGAAAGTGAGGATGAGCTGAGGAGCCTTCTAATCAAGGTGAAAGAAGAAAGTGCAAAAGCTGGGTTGTAAAAAAACCAAGATGATGACAACAAGACTGATTGATAACTGGCAAATAGAGGGAGAAACGTGGAGGCAGTGACAGACTTTGTATTTCTAGGTTCAAAGATTACTGCAGACGCAGACTGCAGCCAGGAAATCAGAAGACATTTACTTCTTGGGAGGAGAACAATGACCAGTCGATAAAATGGTGAAGAATAGAGACATCACACTGGCAATGAAGATCTGCATAGTTTAAAAAATGGCATTCCCCGTAGCAACCTATGGATGTGAGAGCTGGACCATAAGGAAGGCTGAGCGAAGGACTATATATGCTTTTGAACTGAAAATTCTGAGAGTGTCTTGGACCGTGAAAAGATCCAACCAGTCCATACTTCAGGAAATAAAGCCTGACTGCTCATTGGAGGGAAAGACATTAGAAGCAAAGATGAACTACTTTGGCCACATCATGAGAAGACAGGAAAGCTTAGAGAAGATAATGATGCTGGGGTAAATGAAAGTAAAAAGATAGAGGGGCCGACCAAGGGCAAGATGGATGCATGGTATCTTTGAAGTGACTGACTTGACGCTGAAGGAACTGGGGGTTGTGATGGCTGACAAAGAGCTCTAGCGTTAGCTGGTCCATGAGGTCACAAAGAGTCGGAAGCAACTGAACAAATACACAACAACAAGTGTCTAACCTTCCTCTTTGGGGCAATGTGATTGCTACTACAGGCAGTCTTGGATGATACCCACTTCCTTGACTCATTTCATACCAGCTTCATAGCATGATATGGAGTTGAGACTGCAATCGTCGCCTTATAGTGGAGGACATCCATCTTAATAGTGACAAGGGGTTTGTGTCACTGTTGGTGCTTCTAGACTTCTCAGCAGCCTTTGATACCATCAACCATAGTAACCTTCTGGAAAGCCTGGAGGGGCTGAGAATCCAAGGCACTGTGTTCTGGTTGTACCTCTCTGGCAGGTTTCTAGATGGTGGCACTTGGGCATAGCTGCTCCTCAAAAAAGGATCTGCTATGTAGTATCCCACAAGGTGCAATTCTATTCCCAATGCGCTTTAATATTTACATGATGTTGCTTGGAGAATTCAGCTATAGGCATGGGATGGGGTGTTACCAGTACGTTGATGATACCCAAAAAATATGTATCCATGCCTTCAAATACAGCTAAGGATAGCATGTCTCCTCTGAATAAATGCCTGGAGGAGGTATTGGGCTGGATGAGGAAAAACAAATTGAAACTGAATCCAGATAAAGCAGAGTGCTTGCCATCAAGGGTCCTCATCTGGGGATGGAGATGTGTCAACCAGTTCTGGATGGGGTTACATTCCCCCTGAAAGACTGTGTTCACAGCTTGTAAGTGCTCCCGGAGCCTTCCCTCCAAATGTCAGTCCAGATAGATGTGATGGTCAGAAGTACTGATCTGCCAGTGGTGTCTCTTCCTAGATTTCAGATGCTAAAAGGTCTTTTGAAGGACTTACTCAAAGAATGTTGAATGACAACGAATCTCTGAGATGCAATTACAGCACTCATTCAATCTTTATGCTTCACTTGTTCTCAACATTTGCAGGATCTAGATATACCTAAATATACATAGTTCATTTCAGTGTTGGAAGTTTTCTGCTCCTGAAAAGTAGGCATTGAACCAGTTGCTTTCCCATATAAAATTGAGATCAGAAAAACTTAGTTCATTTGTGTGTGTTTAAACCATATAAGAGAAAGACTATGAAGTAAAACACACCGAGTCTCACACATTGAGAAATTAATATGGAAATGTACCAAAGCGTCAATCTGTCATTTAATTTCTTAAGTGGCAACACAGAATGAATAAATGGACAAATTAGTATTGAAGTAACATTGCATAGTAATTTGGGTATTTAGTGTTAATTAATGTCTGCTTATTGTTATGTGTCATCTGTAATTGAATTCTGCTAATGCTAATAAATTGTTCTAGACAGTCTGTGCTCAAGTGGCATCGCTAAACAAATCCCTTAGTTGCTCTCTATGTCATTGAGAGGGAGTTTCGAATTCATATTCTGCTAAACTTCATAAAAAGATACAAATTCCTGAGAACAAAGAGGATTTTAAATATAAAATAGCTAAAAACTATGAAAAAAAATCACACAAGGTTTATTTAAAAACATTGAGGTACGCTTCCTAATCGAAAGATAATTCTGAAGGGGACATTTTGTTCTCAGAGCAATGATGAACTCATGAAGAATGTCTTCCCTTGAGCTTTGTTAGGAAAGACATGACTGAGTATATTGAAAGCACCTACATCAAAACCTGGGTATCTCTCCAAAACAACTCATACTCTGTTCAGGATGGCTGGAATTTTATTCCATCTGGATTTTTAAAAAAGAACTTTCAAAATTTTGTAATTCCTCCCCATGATATGAAAAAATAGATTAAAAAATAGTTAAAATCTGTAAAAAAAGTAAACCTGGTAAATGTATCCCTCTAAGGAGAGGATTGTGAAAGTCTGGCTCTAAGGAGTCTAATTTTGAACCAGCATTGACACTTGTGGTGTAGAATCAAGGTTGTTATTTCTTTGTTTTCCTTAGGCTACACAATGGACAGGCAAAGCATGCCCAGGAATAACTGTAGCTGATGAATATTGTTGATACAACCAGCTTTGAAAGCCATTCTAATTGTTTGGGGTTTTTTTGTCATGCCAGGAGTGACTTGAGAAACTGCAAGTTGCTTCTGCTGTGAGAGAATTGGCCATGAAATGATACTTCCCAGGGAATTCCCTGATGGTTTTTTTTGATGTTTTACCATCCTTGTGGGAGGCTTCTCTCATGTCCCTGCATGAGGAGCTGGAGCTGATAGAGAGAGATCATCTGTGCTTTCCCTGGATTTGAACCTGTGACCTGTCGGTCTACAGTCCTGCCGGGGGCTCCATTCCAATTGTTTATAAGAATGTACTGAAATTCACATATTTCTTCATAAGTGGGATGGAGGAAGAAAACGTCATAATATTTATTTTTAAAAACTGCAAGGAGACTAGGACTTGGAACAGTGAGTTCAAATTACAGAAAAGGAAATTCCACCTGAACATTAGGAAGTACTTCCTGACTGTAAGAGATGTTCAGCAGTTGAACTCTCTGCCTCAGAGTGTGGTGGGAGCTCCTTCTTTGGAGGCTTTTTAACCAGAGGCTAGATTACCATCTGTCGGGGGAGTTTTGACAGTGCTTTCCCTGCATGGGAAGAGGTTAGACTGGAAGACATGTGGTCTCTTTCAACTCTATGATTCTATGAATCTATGATTCTATGTTTCCAAACTCCCTTTTTAGTTGACACATTTGTAAAGTTCTTCCTTTAGAATTAGAACCATTACCTTTGAGACTACAGTTCCCAAAATCCATCTGCCACATGAAACCTGCCATTTTCCAATGGACCTTTTTTACTTGGGACCTCATCACATTAGCCACCAGATTTGCCACAGATGGTGAATCTGTCTGGGCTCAACAGAGGACACGGGGAACCCATCGCCCCATACCCTGCCTCTCCTGGCTTCCTCCATTGTTACCAATGCAACACAGGAAATTTCTTGAGTTGCTACTGCAGTGGCAAACACTGGTGCCTTCTCACTTTTGTCATGGAGCCCCACTGGAAGTAGATGTACATTATGAAATGAAAGCTAGTGGGCTCTGTGGCAAAAGTGAAGAGGAACTGGTGTATGCCGCCATATTATGCCCAACTGATGAGATTGTAAAAGTGAGTTTAGCTGGAAGAAAACAAAACCCTCTTCAAGTAAGACAAAATGAATTATTTCCATGTTTATATCAACATTGGATCAGTTGAATTGTAACTGAATTAGAACGTGCTCACGTGCTAAATCCACATTTCTCAGAAATTTGCCATGCAATTTACAATTCAGAAAAGCACAGAGACATATGCAAAGTAAGGAGTATGCTGGTTAGAAATAACGAATGTATAGTGAAGGGGAAATGCTTGTTTAAAGGTTTATATAAAATACACATTATGCAACTGCACACAGACACATACAAATTTTAGTGTGGGTGTTTTGTTGGACAATTTTTGCTAGGTTTTTAAATAGATGGGACTGAATCCAAAATAAACTTGTGTTGCGAAGTCACAAAAAACTGAAATGCATATCTACACTTATCTCTACCTCAGGAGAGTGTGAGAAGTCTGCTTCCCATTCTCCCATCTCTTTAGATTAAGAGATTAATGGTTCTTTGCCAGACACCTGTAATTCACTGACATTTATAGATTCTTTGCCAATCACAGATGGATTTCACTAACATTTGGTAACAGAAACAAAAAATTCCCATCCAATGAGAAATGAGCTGTATCTGATGTCATCCAGTGATGTATCACTTGTAAATGTCACTGTCCATTGTTACCTGGCCACTATGGTGAAGATCTGTCCCCTTCCTTTGATCAGTGCAAGGAAAGGATGATGGTGGTGGTGTCCATGCGGACAGGGGATTGGGGTGATACAAACCTGATTCGTCTGTCCACATGGCCACAACTCCCTAAGATACTCCAGAATTTCCTACAAGCAACAGAGTATTTGCTTAGTGCAGACCAAAGCTGGGTTAAGGGCAAAATACTCCAGATCCTTTTTAGAAGGCTCCATGTGTTATGAAGACTACCAGCACTGGAACTGAAGTGAGTACATTTGTTCCATGCTGATGTAGTATAAGCCTGGCCTCTAATTATTATGCTGTCCGACATATTATTCTGTTGTCATGGGCTTGAATGTATCAAATTAGTGCACAGCTAATAACAATAGATACAAATAAAAGAAAGCCAGCATCCTCAACTCTTACTTGGGTCTTTAAATTTCACTTCACCCACATTTTTAAAAAATCATGGAAAATTGTGCCCATAATTTTCTTCTAGTTATGCTTGGTAGAGTATTAAAGCTGAACTGAAATAAAACTCCTGGGATGTACATAATTTATTATCTATTTATTTATTCGTATTTGTTCGCAGCGCCTCCAAATGGCTCGGGGTGGCTCACAGCATATCCATTAAACCATAGTAGAAAACACAGCATATCCATAAAACCACAGCAAAACACACAAAAATTTAAAACCACAATTAAAACAGCAGATAGAATCACAATAGGCCACATGTTAAAACAACTGTGGCGGCAGCACATAGTACAAGATGGCGATATAAAAAGACTGCAAGTTCATCCAACTCCGAAAGCCTGCTGAAATAACAGAGTCTTGCAGGCTTTCCTGAATGGGAGGAGGTTCTGGATGGCACGAACCTCGGCTGGCAATGCGTTCCAAAGCATTGAAGCCACGATCGAGAAAGCCTGGCGACAAGCTGCAGTTAGACGATAAATCTTAGCGCTAGGAACGACCAGGAGGTTATGCTCCTCAGAGCGCAGAGATCTAGTGGGGTGATATGGGATGAGGCGGTCCCAGAGGTATACTGGCCCCAGACCATGTAAGGCCTTAAAAGTCAAGACTAACACTGTGAAAGTAATCCGGCATTCTACTGGAAGACAGTGCAGTGCAGTTCGCGCAGGATTGGTGTGATGTGACAGCTTACTGAAACCCCCGCGAGGAGTCGGGCTGCAGCGTTATGCACCAGCTTAAGTTTCCGGATCACTGACAAAGGAAGGCCAATGTACAGAGCTTTACAGTAGTCTAGCCTTGAGACGACCGTAGCTTGGACCACTGTGGCCAAGTCGCGATGGGACAAGTAGGGGGCCAGCTTCCTCGCCTGGTGAAGATGGAAAAACGCCACCCTGCTGAGGATCCAAGGTTACCCCAAGGCTCTTAACAGAAGACGACGGGTGTAATGTCATGCCGTCCAAGTCGGAAGCTGAACATCCCCACAACCCGAGTGACCTAGCCACATTTAAATACAATACAATCTATTTATGTATGTGTTTTTGATTCCTCTTGGGGGCAGCAAAATATTCTTTGAAGTTTGCTTCATGCATATATTGAAGAGATAATGACATGCCTTCTATCTGGCTTTATTTATTTATTTATTTATTAACTTCGATTTAGTATACCGCTCACTCCGGAGCTCAGAGCGGTTTACAGAAGAAGCATAAACACCGTGAGTAATAAAACAGATTAAACAGTTAAAACACATTTAAACATCAAAGCAGTTAAAACATATTAAAAACACTAGCCCTCAGCAAAGGCTGGGGGGACAAGATAAGAATCTGGGGGGGCCATAGGCGGCATGGCACACAGTGTGGTTGAGTTAAGGGCCGAACGCCTTCCTAAAGAGCCAAGTCTTCAAGGCCTTGCGGAAGGGCAGAAGAGCGCGGATGGCGCGGATCTCCTCCGGGAGGCCGTTCCAGAGACTTGGGGCAGCTACAGACAATGCCCTCCGCCGTGTAATGGCCAGTCTGCAGGTTCCAAGGGAAAGCACCTCAAGGAGGTTAAGCTCCTCAGAGCGCAGTGATCTCGCGGGCACATAAGGGGTAAGTCGCTCCCTCAGGTACACTGGCCACAAACCATAGATGGCCTTAAAGGTGAGAACTAACACCTTGAAGAGGACCCGACTTCAATCGGGAGCCAGTGCAGCTCGCGCAAGAGTGGGGTCGCGTGGTCAGATCTTGCAGCACCCAGGAGGAGGCGGGCTGCGGCGTGCTGCACTAGCTTAAGCTTCCGGATCATCGACAAGGGAAGGCCAATGTAGAGCGCATTACAGTAATCGAGCCTCGAGATGACCGTGGCTTGGATCACCGTAGCAAGGTCGTGTTGGGAGAGGTAGGGAGCCAGGCGCTTAGCCAACCGTAGGTGGTAGAATGCTGTCCTGCAGGTGCAGCCAATCTGCTCCTCCATGGACAGGTGGGCGTCCAGCCGGACCCCAGACGTTTTACCGATGGCTGAGGGCAGAGGGCCACACCATCGAACGTTGGCAGCTGGGTCGCTACCCCCCCCCCCCCCGGGCGGCCCAGCCACAAGATCTCCGTCTTCGCCGGGTTCACCTTCAACTTACTGGCTTGCAGCCATCCAGTAACGGCTTCAAGGCAAAGATGGAAATTATCGGGTACAGAGACTGCCCCGGGGTCCAACCTCAGAATGAGCTGGGTATCATCAGCGTACTGATGACACTCCAGCCCAAAACTCCGTACCAGTTGGGCGAGTGGTCGCATATAGATATTAAATAACAGCGGGAGAGGATAGCCCCCTGAGGCACCCGCAACTCAGCGGGAGCCTCCGGAGACCGCCCCTCCCCACTTCACTCGCTGCTGGCGGTGTTGGAGGAAGGAGGACAGCCAGTTGACGGCTGTCCCCCTCACCCCTGGCACCGCCAGGCGGTGTATCAAAAGTTGGTATCAAAAGTTTATCATGCACTACTGTTGAATGTGCATGTATGATCTGTATGGGTAGGTGTGACAATACCGCTATTTAAACCACTGATGACAGGGCAGGTTTTTAACCACCTGGGGCAAGACAGGTACTCCCTTAAAACATCCCACCGCTGACACCAATGTGACGATAAAGGCTGCTTATTTGACCTCTGTGGCAAAGCAGATTTTCCTTTGCTGACCAATCCCACCTGTGCCTCTACAATATAAGGGTCGCTTGACCACAGGGTGACAGGGCAGGACTTTTGAAACTAAAATCCCTGTCACAGGACACTTAAAGCTTAATTATGTCTTCAGGTAGCTGCCACCACTCTGGAAACCCAGAGAAACTAAAACAACGTGCTAGTCCCAATATAAAGTTCCCAATGGCATCTGGATTTCACAGACTGTGAGGAGATTTTACGTTGCTTTGGCCCCTTTGTTCCCCAAAACTGGCCCAAAAGTTCACTGAGGAAAATAGAAAACCTCTGGGAATAAAGCGGTCTCTGAGGCTTTTCTTTTAAACAAAAGAACAAGAAGTTTTATTGTCAACAAATGTTCACACATTTTCAAGTGAGTATAAAGGTTATTTACTTGGAGAAAATACACTTGCTTTTATGAAAGTCATTAAATAAACTGATGGTTTAATACAGAGTATGCTAATGACATTGTTTGGGGACAATTGCCAAATAAAACAATGTATCTTTCAGTAATGACTACATTAGAATATATTGGGATGCTGGACAGTGATCTTTAGAAAATGAACAACTGTTTCCAGTTTCTTAAAATACATGTTTCTGATCATTCAGAAATTTAGTATTTCCGTGACCAGATTCCTTTTAGAAAATCCTCAATAATAATGCCCCCTTTCTTCTTCTGTAACCTTGCAATAAAGTCACAGCTTCTCATTTTCCAGCTCTATTATTTCAGCTGCAGAAGAGTATTCATTTTTTTAAAAAAAACTTTCTAAGATGTGTATTGATGACTGTAATAGCTCTATTTGTTCAGTTGATAAGATGTACCTCACTGTACTGTGTGTTAATAGTGTGAAACATGAGGTGTTTACAGTTGATTATTATGGATTGGATTTAGACATCACAGGGAGAATGTGACTTGAAGGTTGGACTAATTAAGACAGCTTTTGCTGACTCCAAAAACGCTAAAGTCTACAAATCTGTAACATTTGACTCTGTTTCTTTCAGTCCCATCCCTGGATCAAAGGACAAGACTGAGCCAATCTTCAGCATCTTCAAGTCTTATTGGTATTAAAAGGTGAGATTGCCCCACATCAACTTTTTTCAATGTACGTTTGGCACAATCAATGTTCTCCAAACTTTAGTGCATGAGAAAAGAAACTGACATTTCAGCCATATGTGTCCACTGCCTGCCTGCTGTCGTCCCGTGATTAACTGTTCCCTACTATAGATGTGTACAACTCATCAATAGCTTGCAATCCGACAAACATTCCCAACACTTATGTAGTGTGATGGGTCCATTCTATGTTTGTACTGACATGCTGTTAGTAGACATCAGGGATAGGATTCTCCTCCTCTCCCACTCTTTCACCTCCCCTTCACTTTTCCAAAGTTGTCTTTTGTGTTTATTTAACATTTAGCCAAGGCTGTCTAACTTCATTTTAAATGTATGTTTTAAATGTTTGCACTTTATACTGTACACAGCATTGAATCTTTGCCATTTTTGTTTATGGAAACTGCCCTGAGCCTCTTTGGGGAGAGATGGCAGGTTAGAATGATGATGATGATATTGACAAAGCTGCAAGGTGTCCAAAGAAGGGTGACAAAAATGACAATAGTTTAGGAAGCCAAACTCTATGAGCAACACTTAAAGGATGTTACATTTTTACCCTTAAAACATAGCAAGTAATATTGTTACTTATAATATGTGACTTTCAAGTTTTTGGTTCATTACTAGAAAAATGAAAAAGTACTAGCTGACTGTCCACTTCCGAATTGTACTCTTCTGCTAGAACTGGATTTAAGAAGCAAATTCTGACTTTTTTCATTTTTGCATATGCATTGAAGCAATGATCCTCTGCCATCAACTCCGCTGGACTGGCTATGTTGTCCAGATGCCCAACCACCGTCTCCCAAAGCAGTTGCTCTATTCTGAATTCAAGAACGGAAAACAGAACATTGGTGGGCAGGAAAAGAGGTTTCATAATGGGCTCAAAGCCAACCTTAAAAACTCTGGCATATACACTGAGAACTGGGACGCACTGGCCCTTGAGTGCTCCTGCTGGAGGTCAGCTGTGAACAGCAGTGCTGTAGAATTTGAATAGGCACCAATGGAGGGCGAAAGAGAGAAACATGCCAAGAGGAAGGTGTGTCAAACCAACCCTGACTGGGACCGCCTTTCATCTGGAAATCGATGCCCTTACTGCTGGAAACGATGCAGATCAAGAATAGGGCTCCACAGTCACCTACGTACCCACCGCCAGTGCACTGATCTTGGAAGACTATCCTACTCGGACAATGAGTGATCGCTTAAGTAAGTAAGTATATGAAGAGTAGAATTCACATGTCGTGACCCTACTGTGTAAGATTACAGGAGGTTTTGCATATTTTTCTGTGATTTTTATATTGTGGATTTTTTCTCCAAAAGAAAGAATCATTTGAACAAAGAAAAGCTCAGACTTATGTTACAGAATATATATGGGTATATATATTATATAGGCTTGGTTTAGAACCCAAAAATCGCGATTCGAAAATCAAATGGGGGGGATTTTTTTTATATGTAATAGAAAGACTTACAAAAAAATTCCAAAAATTTCTAAAATGTAACGTAATTACTAACGAAATTCTTAATTAGTTCTAAATTCCCCAAAGCAGGGAAACAGGACTGACACTGTTTTAAGCACAGGCAAATCAAGGGGCAACATTTCCCTTCTCTGGAGTGCAATTCACTGGGACCTATTATTATTATTATTATTATTATAAAATGCCTGGGCCTGCTTGGAGGGAAATATAATGAATTAATATTATTATTATTAAATGCTTTGGCCTGCTTGGGGGAAAATATAATGGATTATTAATATTATTATAATAAAATGTTTGGGCCTGCTTATGGGGGACTATAATGGATTATTAATATTATAATAAAATGTTTGGGCCTGCTTATGGGGGAATATAATGGATTATTAATATTATTATAATAAAATGCCTGGGCCTGCTTATGGGAGAATATAATGGATTCATTTATTATTATTATTACTATTATTATAAAAGGCCTGGGCCTGCTTGCAGGGAGATATAATGGATTCATATATTATTATTATTAATAATATTAATATAAAAAGGGAGATATAATATTCATATATTATTATTATTATTATTATAAAAGGCCTGGGCCTGCTTGCAGGGAGATATAATGGATTCATATATTATTATTATTAATATTATTATAAAAGGTCTGGGCCTGCTTGCAGGGAGATATCATGGATTCATATATTATTATTAATATTATTATAAAAGGCCTGGGCTTGCTTGCAGGGAGATATCATGGATTCATATATTATTATTATTATTATTAATATTAAATAAAATAGTTGCCCACCTGTGGTCTAGGACTTGCTAATCTGTAGAGTTCTTCTTACTCCCTCACTCCAGCTTTTCCCCTTCAGTTTTACCATACCACTCTAGGATCTCCGTTGGAACTCTATGGCTTTTCTTGATTCTGAACTCTTCCTTCTCCTCTCCGTGCTCTTTTCACTCCCTGCTCCCCTTCTCTCAGCAGTTCTTATGTCCTTCTGCTCTGTCCTTCTATCTAAACCCCCTTCCTGGGGGTTTAAACCACTTTTCCTCAGTCCTCCAGGCCCCTCTAGGAGTCCCGATCTGGTTCTCTATGGTTTCCGGCTGGTTTTTCACTTCCTACAGGAAGGCCTTTCACTCTAATTAGGCTCCGAGCATGGAAAGGCCCCGATCTGACTGTGAGTAATGTCTGGAAAGCTATATTGGAGGGGATAATTTTCCTGTTAGGGGGGCATCCGAAATATTTACAAATCTAACAAAAATTTGAGCCCAGGAAGTGCGGAAAAGAAAGTCCACTTCCGGGTTCGCCACCGCGATGCGTATAAACTTGAAAGTCCCATTACATATGAATCCCTTCCGATTTCATTTAATTTTCATAACTTTTTGCTCATGCCTAATATATACATATACTGTATATATATATATATATATATAGAGAGAGAGAGAGAGAGAGAGAGTGCAATATACAATCCAATGGGGCTGTGGCACAAAGACCACTGAAAACAGCTGGCATTTCTAATTGAGGATGAAACTGTGAGTGTTGTTTATCTCTAACTTGATCCTGAGTAGCTTGCAAATAAGAACAATTCTAACACTTATTGCAGTTGAAATTTCTTTGAAACTTACACATATTTTATCCTACTGAGATGTCTAGAGGTTTGAATTTGAAGGAGTGTCCAGTTGAATGCCAGCTACATGATGAAGAATATCAAGATAGTGAAAAGAGGCAAAGACATTTCCCATCAAATCTTAGTAGTCCTTGAGCAGCAAACTGGAAAACATTCTTGTCATCTTGTCAAAGTCTTCCTCATTCTATGAAATTATATATTGCATTTCTATTGAAAGAAATAGTAGATTTCAAATTTCTCCCCGGCATAATGATCTCCATATCCATGGGATCAGAACCCATGGTTTCTCTTTTGCACTTTCAAAAAAAGTCCAGCTTGATTCTATCATAAGCTTTCGCGAAATATTGACTTTAGAGTCATTCTGGAGAATCTAAAATGCTAAGAAGATATTCTTGTTTTTTTAAAAAAAAAAGTCCTCCAGTGGAATTCTAAGGAATGTTTCCATCAGAAGTTATTCAATAGAGTTCACTTCTCAAGTCTAATTACCTACCCCTATGGATATTCACATTTTATGTTAACATCTGTCCAATTTAGCTACTTTTTTTTGCTAACTAATATACTGAACTAGTTGACCACCTTTATGAGTCTTCAGCTGTCTAGAGCTGGGCCTCCATGATCCGCAGTGGTATATGCTCCTTCTTTTTGGCTAAGAAATATTTTCCCTTACTCATACATTCTCTCTTGTATCCCTCCTTCTGCAACCATAATTATTTTCAAAATAAAGAGATAATTGCTTTCATCCTTAACTAATGAGAACTAAAATATATTTCTTTCAGATAAATCCACCAAAGGCAGCTGTGATTTATCCCCCCCCCCCCCCATTTCCACACACTTCAACCACTTTTTGCCTGGCCAGTGTGGAGCTAAGTGCCACCATAGTATGGAAATTTCAAATAATAATTCTCCATGTTTTTCACAAAGCTGTTCTATCTATGTGACCTGGACAGTAACTTCACTATTAAAATAAAAATTAATTCAATATATGTCAACACCCTTATACACAGATTCAATGGTCATATTTTCACTCACCATGCACCCCAAAAAAATTCCTCCAGGAGTGTTTTTGGACCTCTCTATTTTACCCAGTGCAAGTCTATGGTATGCTTCCGATTCAAGTATAATCTAAATATAGAAAGCACCATTATATGTGGATACAGGTAATTGCCGTGTGTGTGTGTATGTGTATATATATGTGTGTCTGTAATGGACATGAAGGCCATATGGTAGTTAAAACTTTGATGAAACAGGAAGAGCTAGTTTTCAGTTGTTTTCAAGGGTAATTCTGATACTGTGATCAAATCAATGACTGGCAAGACGATGTATATTTCTTTAAACAATTTTCCAAAATGATGGAAAACAGTTGCTCAAAGGAGTTTTGAAATGCATTTAAAGATTTTTTTTCTTGACTGTAGTTGTTCATAGCAATACTTTTGATAAGTCTATTTTGATTTTATTTTTACACTTGCAAGTCATATTTTTTCTGCTGCATTTTGAGTCCATAACCCGTTTGCCTTCTGCCCCTAACAAGTTAAGATATAACAAGTGGAGAAGTGAATAGAACAAGTGCAGAAATATGGAACATTATTACGATACATGACCACCAGAGCAGGATTATTGTGTGGGCAACTAAAACCACACTTTTTAAAAGGTTAGCAGCTAAATTGATGGACTTAGTTTAATTAGGCAACATAAGAACATTGATTAGAGAAAAGTCACATTTTGAACGGTTTTTAATTGTTTACTGCAAAAAAAGAATATGTTGTTTTTGGCAATTACAAGATTTAGTCAAGCAGTAGAGGTACTGTACATAAAATGACACATTTGTGGGTTTGACTTTTGTGGATTTGATTATTCACTTATTTGATTAATAGAAATTTATAAGTCCTGCAGTGCAAAACTATAATCACTTTCCACTGGAAGCTGACCATTCCTTGCTTGAGGAGCAAGAAATTCATAGAGAAAGCAATTATCTCAGAAAAAAGTAGCCATTTTTATTCATGGATTTTCACTTTCTTGTGCTTCATGTGCACTAACTGCACCAAATATGGAGGGTGTGGCACCCCAGCCTCCTTTCCAGCCGGGGGGGCGGGGCGCTGCCCCCGGGTCCCGATTACTTTGGACCAAGATGGAGGAGACGAGGGGGGTGATGGGTATGCTTCACCGACAGACAGTTTGAAATGGGAAGACACCTGGCCTTCTGCTTATTCGGATGATGAAGGTCAACCAGATTCTGGCTCGGATTGCGACCGGGAGGTTTCGGTTCTCAAAAGTGCTTGTTTTTGCCAGCTGCCAAGGAGGGCATGGAAACTGAGGCAGCGCTGGGTTCCCAGGATGATAACGGGTCAGATGGTGCTGATACCGAGAGTTGTTTCAACTGTAGGAGCAATATTGTGGCTACACGCAAAGACTGGAGACGGGGAGTGGAGAAGTGTTGGACCCACAAGGGTGGGACTTAATTATACACCCGGTGGGAAAGTTCCTCAGTTTGGCGGCCACGTCTTTGCTGGAGAGATGCATCGGTGGTCCCCTGCTCCCTGAAAGCCATAGTTGGGCTCACCTTGCCAAGTACTGCCAAGAGACTTTGTTTACTTCCATGAACTTTGGATTGTCTTGCCTTGTCCCACGGATCAAGTTTACTTGAGAGGTTTTTGGGCTTCTGGATTACCTTGCCTTGTTTTATGGACCTTGCCTTTTGAAGAGATTCCCTGTTTTTGAGATTGCCTTGATGAACATTGCTAATTGCTAATTGCCTTGGACTATTGGACATTGCTACTTTATTGAACTTTTTATCCTTTTCACCTGCATCCCCTTTTGCTTAATAAATAGTTAATTGACATTTGTCCGTGTTTGTGTGATTACGGGGCAGGGCCAGGACCCGCGTTGTCACAGAGGGTTGGTGGTATATGAATGATGATCATAGACAAGTTACTTTATACAGTTATTTATAATCATCATTAGGAAAGTTGGAAGTCAAATACATTTGTTCTTCCTTAATTTTCCCTATTATCTTTCTTTTCTTACTTTTATCATTTGAACTTCTAGGACGTCATCAGACGGGGCATAGGAAGCATCCTATGACACTTTTCACCAGTCCAGCAATGAGTTGGTCTAACTATATCTGTTATCTTACCAATTCCACAACATTGCCCACAATTGGAGGCCCTGCCCACAATTGGAGTGGAAGCATCACATGACACTAGGCTCCCAACATGAGAGCCTGCCTGTGTTGTGCTGGCTCCGTGTTGTGCTGGCTCACTGTGAGGGAACTTTGTGTGGGGTGACAGATTCATCCAGCTGCCCCTCAGTTTGGCAGCGAAATGGGATGCTTCACCTCATGTGATAAGGTTGCTAAGGTTGTCGGTGACCCGGAAACTTAAGCTGGTGCAGAACACTGCAGCCTGTCTGCTCACAAGCACGCCTGTGAGCCACCGTATTACACCCATCCTGCAGGAGCTGCACTGACTGCCTGTTGAATTCTGGATCACCTTCAAAGTGTTAGTTCTGACTTTCAAGGCCTTTTATGGTCTGGGGCCAGTGTACCTGAGGCACCGCCTTATCCCATATTGTCCCATGAGATCACTGAGATCAGAAGACCAAGATCTTCTCCTTGTCCCGAGTGTCAAAGTCTACTGGAGGAGAAGGGCATTTTCCATTATTGCCCCACACTCTGGAACTCCCTATCACCGGAGAATAGGTCACTCTGTGACCTCTTGGCTTTTCAGAAAGCCTGTAAGACCTGGCTATTCCGACAGGCCTTTGAAACCTGAGTTGGTCTAACTATATCTGTTATCTTAATTTTCTAAATATTGCTGATAATGTTTTGAATGTTTTTATGTATCATGTGTTGTGCTTTGCTTGATTTGTGAGCCGCCCCGAGCCATCTTGGGAGTGGCGGCCAAGAAATCGAATGAATAAATAAATAAATAAATAAACAATATATAAGAACATGCTACTTAAATTATAAATCATAACAAGTGAAGATACATGGAGATACCAACCAACTGGAAAGTTCCTTCCAAAAATAATTAAGTCAGACACACAGATAGCTACGGTCTAAAGCAGGGGTGGGCAATTACCGGCCCTCCAGGTGTTTTGGACTTCAACTCCCAGAAATCCTAACAACTGGTAAACTGGCTAGGATTTCTGGGAGTTGAAGTCCAAATCACCTGGAGGGCTGGTAATTGCCCACCCTGGTCTAAAGCATTAGCTCTGCTTTCAGATAGATATTCTGTTCGAAGCACCACCATATTAGGAGGCATGTCTTCAGATTGCTTGTTTAGTATGTAGCCAACCCAAATACAGTTGTATAGTTAAAATCTCAGACTAGCTTTAATTTATTCCAGGAGAAGCAGAAATAGAATCCCTACAGAAAAAAATGGAGACTAATCTCAAAATTCTAAAATTATGGCTTTATATTCATGTTAAAATCCTAATGTGTTTTTGGCCTGTATATTATTAAAGCCTTCTTAAGAGGTATTTAAAATCACAATTCAGACATTTCTGGACCAAATGAAAACCATTCTATTTTACTAAGAAAACAACCGATTGTATTTTTGTTTCAATAGCCAAATTATTATAGGGACACAATTATGTCCCTTTGTTATGGCTGAATGAAATTAATTGGGTTTTTGTCATTATAACCAGACACAAGAGTAGCTTCCCCACACCTCTGGGATCACCAACTAAATTTGGTGGCTTTTCATTTTTGAAATCTGTTTTTCCCTATCTCTGGAGCAAACACCTCATGGCATCAGGAAACACACTGCTGAAATACCATGCCTGCCTTTTGGGCATATTCTGTTCTCAGAAGAATGTTGTCATGCTATGTCCCAAACCTAACAGAGAATTTACACTTCCCACTGACTTTAAAGTCAAGTCTTACAGCCCTTAGAGATTCATTGCATCAAGTGGTAAATGATGTATGAAATAAAAAGGAAATTGCCAGTAGATAGTATGTGGGTTGGAAGAGAGACTTTGTACCTGATGCATGCAAGTGTGCGTGTCTGCTTATTTCTTGGATTCATCATGTTATGAATAAAATGAACCCTGAGAATGACAAATAAGTAAATGGGGGAAAGACTTAAAGCAACTAATAACCAAAGAGTAGTAGGATAAATCATTTGCTATAATGGAAGCATCAAAAATAAATACAAAGTAAGAACTGAAGTGCTGTTTTACATTTAGTTTTATTAACAGAACAAGTGTCTAAACTGACTTGATAAAGGAGACTAGAAATTCATGAATCACAATTTAATTATTTCTTGGAATGTAGAAAAGAAAGAAACACCAAAATACAAGAATTTCTAATCTGTTACTATGAGTACATAAATATTTCCCGAAAGTGTAATGATATGAAAGACTTTACTATCATTTATGTCTATTATTTATGTGTAATGTTGCCTACTTTGATTTTCAAATTACTGGCATCTTTGGTAGCATGCCATTTACCTGAAGGGAATTTTATTTTATAAAGCAACTGAACACATCTAGCTTATTTTTTTCTTTTTTTCTAAGGAAAACAGCTCCCCTTTAAAAAGATTGTGTGAAAGACTTCATGAAACATCCATTTTAAAGGCAAATTGTTATTGGTACATTTAAATATGTATTCTAACAATCTTATTATTCTAGCATTTCAGCATGCTAGTAACTGCTTTGGTGAATGTGAGGGTTTGCAAGGCTGAATGGGGATTCCAAACATGTTCTCGAAGTCATGTCCTACATTCAAATTGAGTCATGGTCAGGATGGATTTTTGCATTATAATGGTGGTGAGTGAATGAGGATCTATGTACATACACCATGGAAATATGAGAAGAGGTGCTTTTAGGAGTAAAGCTAAAAGTAGGATCTATTGTTAGGGTCAGATGGGGAAAAGTGTGATCCAGAAACCTACTGTTGTGAGCAAGAATAAATTCTTAGCATTGAAAAGGTCAAGTGAAAGTCATACATCATACAATAAAGAGTCAGTTCCAAGCTGTGTTTTGGCTGTATCAGGTTTTTCCAAACTATGGCCTATGGGCCAGATGTGACCCTCTAAGGTCATTTACCCAACTGGCCCTAAACTTTAGAATTAGGTTTGCCCTAATTCTGAAATGATTTGAATTTGTATTATTGACTTGACGGCAAAAAGCAACAGCAATCTTAATTAGCTTGACTATCTCATCAGCCAAAAACAGGTCGACATTTCTCATTGAAGTGCTGGTGAGTTTATGTTGGTCAAAATTGCTCTTCACTTTAAACATTGTATTGAACTTTCCCCCTTTTTGCACTACAAATAAGATATCTTCAGTGTGCATAGGAATTTGTTCATTTTTAAAATATTCTGCCGCCACCCTACAATCTGAGGGACCGTGAACTGGTCCTCTGTTTAAAATGTTTGAGGACCCGTGGGCTATATTGACATCAATCATTCAAAACTTTATTTGTATCGAACCCCCTCTCCCTGTGTGGACTCAGAGTGGTTAACAACATGAAATAATAAACAAAGCAAATGGGCAATATAAACAATTTATCATAAAATAAATTATCATAAAGTCAATAAAGGCCAATTACACATGTCATGTTAAAACAGTAAAACAAAGTTAATAGACATGACAAAGAGTTAACTGTAGGAAGCATTGCAGCTGGGCTTCCATCTTTTGGTGGTCGCTATTGCATAGTGTCCATCCTGCTGCTGGTATTCTGGTCCTTTGATTCTCCCTTCCCTAGCTATTAATGGATAAAACCCAGCAATAACTCCCATTTCGGCAATGTGTCCTTCACCTACCTTGGTGCAATGGGATTTTCCGCTTCTGTGCCAGCCTGCTCGCAGTTAAATTATGCCAATAGATTCTCTTCCTACTCCTCCCCTCCCCTCTTTGCTATTCCCAAGATGGCTGTTTTCCTTTTATTTTATATTTTGTAATTTTATAATTATAGTTTCTCCCACCCAAAAAAGCTGAATTTGCACAATTGCACTAAAATACTTTTTTTTAAAGGAACAGCAGTAGTGTGGGGAAACAAATTTTTGAGAGTATGCAGAAGTATGTTGTAGTTCAGTCAGCTGGTGATGATGGGGGGGTTGGGGGTGCAGAGCCTTTTGGTTCTGTGGATGCCCAGACGGAGGAGGTGCTGCAGCAAGATGGTTCTCCGGTCGGAAGAACGGAGGGGTTTTTGGAGCAAGATGTTGTTTTTGAATGTGGGAATGAAACTGTTTTGGAAGCTGAAAGGCAGTGAAGGGAGGATAACATGAGAATGCGAAGAAGCAGCTGGCTTAGACAAAGATACCAGGCTGCTCCTCCAGGGAAAGAAATGCAGGTGCAAGGAAAGCCATGGGAAGAAAAGGCAGAAGCAGGCCTGTCAAGGTCAACAGAATGCCTTCATGTATTGCAGCCCTTAAATTAAGGAGAAAGCTGATAGGGTTATTAGAGCAAGCAACCTTGCTACTGAAGTGGGAAACTCCTGTCTTGTTCCTGGTTATACTCTAAATTCAAGGCTGAGGATTCCTAGTCATGTTTTGCTTGCTGCATTAAAGATTTACCAATGGAGTCAAATTCTTGTTTTTTCTTTGTTTTCTGGATTAATGTTCAGGTTTTAACACTTATTTTTGGGATTTACCATTTGCTTTCTATACATACACTTGGGATTTCTTCTCTATTATTTGCTTACGGTGCTTCTGGCCATTTCTTATATGTGTTTTAATCAATAAACTGTTTAATACCACAACTGGTTTCCTGGTGAATGCATTGAGCAAGGTGAACTCATGCTGAGGTGCAAAAGACCATGAACAGACAGATCAGTACAATTGGATGATTGAAGAGAGATACAATATCAAAGGGTACTAAACCTGTTGTGTGTCTCCTATCGTGATAGTGTGGCTATAGTGGAATAGCATGTCATTGTGATAAAAGTCCAGGATAGCATCTTAAGATTTCTCCAACCCCAAGAAATTTCATCTTCAGCTCAGTCCTTGGGGTAGAAAAAGGTTGGTGTGTTTCCCACATTTTTCACATTTATACAATGCCCAAAACTTATGATAAATAGTTTCTTAATGTATACTATTTGTTCCTGAGAACTAGAAGTATTTTTACTTATAATTGCAATTATGAAAAAAGAGTTCATGAATGTGTAAGAGATCTATGCATTTTTTCCATAGGAACGGACATTATTTCTTATCTTCAATAACTGCTCTGATTGTATATGTGTTACTAGTATCAAATTTATCATAGGATAAGGGATAACATTAATGAGACACTTTATCTCTCATGAGTGGTTCTGCAGAGATAACAAGCAATGTGTCAAGTACAGATAACATTTATTTTTTCAATACAGTTTTCTTTTCTTTCTCAGACGCCACATTTAGCAAATCCAGCAATAGTTCTATGTTCACTAATATACATCATAGAGTAATCATAGGTATCACAACTTACATACTGACTGTAGCCATAACAATTACTTTATTCATGGTTTAAGCTTTCAGTTGTATATTCCTAAGTAGACAACAAAACTGCCTAGATGTTTTTTAATGAACTGGTAACAAAAAAAATTTTAGTGTTTGTGAAACACAATATTCTTTAATGGCTACATGACAAGAGATTTTTGGTACTATTCTTCAGTAGATTTGGATGGCTAGTTGCTGAAGGTGGTAGAGGATGGGCTTAAAGCTAACCTAAAAATGTAGAATAAATACAGAGAACTGAGAAGCTTTGGCCCTTGAGCATTGTAACTGGAGGTCAGCTCTTAACAAGAGTGCTATAGATTTTGAAGAGGCACAGTAGAGGGCGAAAGGGAGAAACATACCAAAAGGATGGTGCTTCAAGCAAACCCTTGTTGTAACCGCTTCTACCTGGAAACCTGTCATCATTGTGACAGACCATGTGGATCCAGAATGTTCTGTAAAGCCACTTACAGGTTAGAAACAAGTTAAATATAGACAGAGGGGAAAACAAAGGCATATTCCAGAGATTCTACAGCAGTCAAAACAGCAAACTTCCACAAAAGCAAGACAGGGGTATGCCAAAGTCTCTAGTAGCTGTCTCTTATCAAGAAAAGCAGAATCTCTAGAAGCTGCTAGGATTTCAACTGTAACTCTCTATTGTGAACATATCTCATGACTCTGCAACAAACAGCAATGACTTTAAAATGACTTAGTATATAGGTGAAGGGAATTCTTCAAATAGCCAGGACTCATACCATTTAGGCGTTTATAGGTAAATGTCAATTTTCAGGCATAATGCTGAGTGTTGGTCTTCAGCTATGATGACCTGAATGACATTACTTACGAATTGCCTTTCCCTTTATACCAGGCCTGCATAACCTGTGATTCTTTAGGTGTTTTGGACTTCAGCTCCCAGAATTCCTGACCATGGAACAAGCTGGCTAGGTCTTCTCGGAGTTGGAGTCCCAGACACCTGGAGGACTGCAGGTCCTGCTCCACACAATCAAAGCTTTCTTTCCATCCCTTGTTTTCTCATCCTAGCCATTGAATTTTAGGCCGTAGTTCAAGTAAACATCCCAGGAGATAACATCAGTCAGAATTGGGGATCTATGAACTACCATATGATGTTAGATTGCAATTCCCATCAAACCTAGCCAAAAATAATGGATGTGGCAATTCAACAATTCAACATCCCATGGAGATTCTTTATGTGGGGAATCCATACGGCAGTGGAGGAAATTGTGGGGAAGTTGGGCGAATCTGTTGCCCCATATCACCAGCATCACCCACTTGCCTATCACATGGCAGAAAGTGGATATTTCTGGCTTGCTCTTGCGCTGTGCAATTTTCATTCAGAACACAGGAAGTCTCGAGTTTCCCATCATAGAACATGTTGCCAATGCAGTCAGGACAGAGCCCTACCAGGATTAGCTGTGTATCATGTGATGAGATGGTGGACTTCATCCTGGCTGCATCAGTGAAGTATTTTACGTTGGGAAAATTTGCCAATGTGATGAGGTCACTAGTTACCACCCAGGCAGATATAAAGAAATATTTTCATTGCATGATTGCTGGGATATTTTCTAAGTCCATGGGAATTCCAGTGTATTTTAGTATAGAATGTTTTTTCCCATATCCCAAACCATGTTTATGGGTGAACAATCCAGGACATTGAATAGTAGCCAACCACCCAGACCTAGAAAACATGTATTCACAAAGTCAGGAATTAAAATAAATCCTGAAAGGCATACAGTGTTGTCATTTATATACAGAAATACATTAATAGTACAATTGGATGATTTTCTATCCAGAGAATAAAACAATGACCTCTCCCACAAGAAAGAACCATTATTTATAGCAAGATACAATCAGGCATTAGTTTTGATGCAGCAATGGCCTTTGCAAGCGTATTTGCCATATACTGTATATGCTTTCTGCTCAATTAGCTCAAGAGGTTTCCATACTTTTGATTTTCACTTCATGCCTTGAAAACATGTAATGCCTTTCTCTTTATTTCATGGATTATATGGAGAAGAATCTTTTATAAGATGAACAGAATTAAAATTTTCTAGCACTATTTTTTCCTTTAGCTCTGGGCATTTCCAGACTCTCCAAGTAATCCCCAATAAACTATCTGTGGATGTCTGCACCCTTCCATCCCTGCCTCTTATGATATCTGTTACTGTACTTGGTCCTTCCTTGGCAAGGCCACATGGGTATGTACTAGTTGCCTTTCCACCTTCATTTTCTTGGATGACCATGGCTAAGTGACCCATATTTTCTACCTGTCCCTGCAGGCATTCCGGAGATTGTGCTTGTATGCATTGGCTAATATTTTGAAGGGTACATAGTTTAGAACTAGGGTTGCCACATTTTGATATAAGAATAAGGGACAGGTACCTAAAAATAGGGAAATTTTCACAAAAATAAGGGACACTTCATAAAAACTTGAAAATGAATTGATGATTTTCAAGTTGTTTTGAAGTGTTCCTTATTTTTGTGAAAAATTCTCTATTTTTAGGTACCTGTCCCTTATTCATGTGGCAACCCTATGAACAGTTGATTGTGTCATTAAAAAACCTAAGTTCAGGTTTTGCAACAAAATGTAACTCTGGATACAAGAAGTGGGTTTATGTTGGGGAAATTTTAGATGAAAACTTGGTTGTCTAAATTTTAATTGGTATAGTTTTAGATCATAAGGAACTGGTTTCTTAGTTTGTTCAATTTTAATTGAGATCTCAGTGTTCTTACGGACTGCCTTCATTTACAGCTTCAGAGTAATCTACCTTTGGAGATTAGCAGTTTGTATTAAGTTTACTTGGGGTGGAGATTGGTGACCTTTTTTGGTTTTCCAAGAAACCAAGCAGATAGTTCCAAAATAAATATCACAAAATGTCCTTATTTGCTTTACATTCCCACATCTATGTTACTGTTCTGTTGGAACTATTGCTATGAATACTGATTGATATTTGCTGACATGATGGAGCAAGGGGAAGCTTTTAATTCATTTTCCAATTGCATTAAATGAGTTGGAGTAATTGCAAAGTTGTAGGGTATTAAAAATATGCATTAATGACTGTCAACCTGATAAGAAGAAACAGAAAATAAATACTGCACGTGGTAAATATTATGGGAATATTCTCCAGTTTCTCCAGCTCAACACCTTTATTTTTCAATTATAAAATGTGACAACTGATTACAATGTTATCCAATGGCTCCTTATCACCACCTCTGGAATCTGAAAGAAATAAAAATGCTTTGTCTATTTCTTCTTTAACTGCGATGATAAAAGATGTTTTATTTCCCTTATAGAAACTCATAAAAAGAGGGGAGATAATTATACCTAATGGTTATGTAAATCACAAAAGAAAAAGAAAAGAAGGTCTTGTGAGGAAATGAAATACATTTTTTAATTCATTGGGAGATGCTGAATTTTTCATTTTAGTGTTTATCAGCGAGGTTTGGCAAAGTTATCCAACTGGCCTTATGAAATATTAATTTGACATACATTAGAAAAATAGCAATGTGTAGGTTTAAAGAAAAACAAAGAAAGAAAGTATCACATATCAATGATGATAGAAAATACCACCTTGATAAGATGCATATAATTATTCTGAATTTAAAGAGTTACAATAAAAAGTATTTTGAAAACATGGAGATAGTACTGCTTGTTTAATTTTGTCTTTAATTATGTGGTTAATTTTGTCTTTCATTATGTGGTTATAATCTTCTGAAGTGAATTGCAATATTTTAGAACATGTCTTCACAGCTTTCCATTTGATTGATACCTTTTCTCCATATTTGCAGCCTCTTGCCTTATGATAAAATTTATTTCAAGTGTAGTACACAGGTTTTATTCTGATACATATTCATTCTGAGGAGCTGTGGTTTTGAAAATGTGATCTGGTGGATCTAAGGGTCTCTCAACAGCTTTTTGGTTATTTTGAAGTGAAAACGAGATGGTGATAGAAAAGTTTTCCTGATACCTATCTTGCCCATGACTGACTAATTGATTTTCCTGCTCAGTAGATAGCAAGCAAAGAATGTGGTTTATCTTCTACTGGATATTCATATGTAATTCATAGGGTCACCATAATAAGCAGCTTGAAAGCATATACACACATACAAATTCTAAGATTTAAGGTATCAACAAAGTCAAGTGGAACTTTACAGATTAACATGTTTTATTAGGCCTAGAGTCCTACATAAGTGTACAAGCTACATGAGGCAGAACATCACTTTTTGTTGAATGATAGTAAGTAATTGCCTCAGATATTTTAAAGACCAAGCAGTGTTCACTGTTTGCAATTTTTGCACTTTGATTCTTTCTGGCCCTTCTGATTTTAATTTTTCATATACAAGTAGTATTACGCCCATACGGGGCTTATTTGGTACTGCATCATGGACTTGGCTAACCTTAACTGCATTCCTTTGTCCTCATCCATGTGAACATGGTGGGAGGGACTGTGTCGTGGTGCCAAGGTGATGTCACCAGCCTAACTCCTCCCCTTTCTGAGGTCATCTGAGGGGCAGGACTTCCTCTCTTTGGCCATTGCAAGAAAGAAGCTGCATGGACGTGGATGGAAATCCATTCATGAAACTGAGTACAAGGGGTAAACCTAGCAAGGTAAACAAGTTCGCAATACATCATAGAAACATACCATGCTGTATTGGCCTATACAATAGAATAGAACGCATACCATTTCATACAAAAGGACTAAAGCCCCCGCCTTTCAAATAAACATTAACAGGGTGCAAATATTACATATTACACTGTTATTAACGCATATGAGCAAAATGGCATGAAGCATGCAAGCAAACCTCCAGGGTGAACGGGAGGCAATCCGGGAAAGGCAAAAGTTCGAAAGGGCTGTCCTCCGCAACGCTGCGCGGTTCGGGAAGAAGCCGCGACGTAGAGACACGGCGAAGTTGCAAAACCGTGTTTGGAGGGGGCGAGATTGCCGGCACAAGCCGGAAATGAAGCCAGAAAGCACAACACTGTGTTTACAACAGCGACTGTCGTGCTGTGAGGTCAAGATAATTGACAGATTGGCTACTAAATTTGATCTGGGGATGCCACGAGTTTAGCCAGGTTTTCAAAGTCTGTATGTTGGTAGTGGAATGAGCAACGATCAGTACATCATCGATAAACCTCCAATATTTGAGGATTTTGGTTCTTATGTGAGAAAATGTTGCAGAAAATATTTCTTATTGCAGAAAATAAATGGGTCTGTTCTAGGTGATTCATAAAGACGTTAGCGACCGTAGGTGCTACTGTGGCCCCCATAGAAATGCCACCACATTGCAAAAAGAAGTTGTCATTAAACTGAAAATAGTTGTAATCGATTATACAATCGATTTCTGCCAGAAAGTGCGTGGAGGGCTGATGTGGGGGCAGGTCTAGTATCAAGGTTGTCAATAATGATTTGGCGGGCCTCCATGGTTGGTATGTTGGTGTATAGCGATTCGACATCAGCTATAATCAGTATGTCATTGGGTCCAACATGTAGATCAGAAATTTTGTTCAGTAAATCGGTGATGTCTTTAATAAAAGGTTCGGACTTCAAGGCAGAGGGTTGTAGGTGAAAGTCGAATTGAGACAGGGGCTCCAGGCGGGGGTCTTCTGGATTTGTGAATCTTAGGTAGTAAGTATATACGGGGTATTCTAGGGTTGATTTTGAGTAGGAAATTAGCTGTTCTAGAGTCGATATATCCCATAGTTTCTCTATCTTGTATTACATTCGCTATTATTTTAGAAAACTTGGTGGTGTGGTTGGAAGGGATGGCCTTATAGTATCTTGTATTGTTTAATTGGGAGTGGGCCTCCATTGTGTAATCAAGGCGGTTAAGGGCCACAATGGCCCCTCCTTTGTCAGCTGGTTTAAAAGGGATCTCGGGGTGATTACCGAGCCGCCGGAGGGTCTGTATCTCTTTGTTGGACAGATTTGGGTGTTGTCGATCGTGTGTGTGGTCTAATTTGCCAACCTCACGAAGAATGGTTTGTTTAAATGTTCGGGGATGTCGAAGGTGGTGTAAAAGAACTTTTAATGTAAAATGTACTTTGGGACATGGTATTGGATGTATTAGTGGAATGGGAGAAATGTTCCTTTAGTCTAACACTTCTGAAAAGATGTGCCAAATCATGGCGAATAATGGCATTCGAGCATTAAGGTGTGCCAACAAAAGAAAGACCTTTATTCGAAGTTTTCATTTCAAAGTCAGTGAGAATGTGATCAGATAGGTTGACTACTAGGTTTTCTTGGGATTTCCCCCGCCCCCCCGAAAATTTACATTTCTTGAACCTCTAGCACCCCTGCCTCTATTGTTCCTGTGGTGGGATCTATTAGAAGAGTTGGAATAGATAGATTCATTTGAAAATCTACCAGACCTCGGAATCGAATAAAAGGACTTATAATGCCAACTGTAGATCTTGTGTTTTTGATAATCTATCTCATCTCTTCTAAATTTCTTTATTTTCCTATTTTTAAGGTCTTGGTAAAGGGTATCACAAAGGGTCTGGGGCCGAAAGAATGGAGGCAGACTGGGACTTGATGGAAGTGACATCAGTGTTCAATGATTGTATCTCTTCAGAAGCTCTCTGGATCAAAAGAGTTAAAAGAGTATCGCTTCCCATTTAGTCACGAACTGATCATCCTCAGTGTAATTGCCAGGGGCTAAAGTGTCAGCATTGAGCTGGACCCTAATGAGTCTTTCCTCTTTCTTGGTCAGTTCTCTAATAATGTCTGAAGGGCCTATATCTGGGGGAGGAACTACTCCTGTCTCTGTATTGAAAAGAGAATAGACTGCAAAATGTCCAAAATAGCAAAAATATCAAATATATTGAATAACAAGGTACACACTGTAAAGGGGTTGAAATACTAGTCGATCCAAGCCGTGAGCAATCAGTGGCTAAGGCAAATGCCTGGTTTGTAATCCCGCTCCCGATAGGTGTTTCATGGAATATTATGTATCGTGTGATATCATGGCCCCATCATAGGTAATTCCATGGACCCAAAAGGTGACCCTTTACATAATATTCCATGAAACGCCTATTATTATAGCACCTGGCCGCTTGAGAAAGCCGTTAATCGGCGAAACGGACGGGCCCACTGCAGCTGAAGCCGTTGCAGCGTGCCCGGCGTTTCATTGGCACTTGGAGCCGCTGTTTGGGTGTGGGCTTTTCCCGCGGAAAGCCTCCCAGGACGACGTGTGTGGCTCAAGACACGGCGTATTGCTCCAGGCAATTGGCCTTCGGGAGCGAAACCAGGCATTTGCCTTACTGATTGCTCACGGCTTGGATCGCGCTGGGTATTTTCTGCCCGTTCAACTCATTGCTACGATCCCCATCCCCAGCGTACTTTGTTTCCTCATTGAGCTACATCACCTCAGCTCCTGGAACTCCGCTCGGACACTCCATCGACTGTTATTTCAACCAATATTGTTGTTATTGCAAGCGCCGAGGGGCATTATTGTCACAGCCCCTTTACATTGTGTACCTTGTGCCTTGTTATTCAATATATTTGATATTTTTTGCTATTTTGGACATTTTGCAGTCTATTCTTGTGTATTCTCAGTTACCATTGCGGTACTTACATTGTCTGTGCATATCTGAATTGAAAAGGCCATAATTCTGAATGATGTCACTTCTCTGTGCCTCATCAAATGAATTGAAAGCGGCTGAGGTTGCCATAACCCCACTAGGCCAACAAGCCTATAGACCAATATATCAAGAAAGGGGGGTGCTTATACAAAGCTGAATGTACAAGGGGTGAACCTAGCAAGGTAAACAAGTTCGCAAAAGTAACAAGGTCAGAAGGACCACTAAATTTCATATAAATACCAAGCGATACATCATAGAAACATACAATGTTGTATTGGCCTATACAATAGAATAGAACGCATACAATTTCATACATAATGCATCTAGGACTAAAGCCAACATAGACTGCGGATTTTGGGGCTTTTACAGGACTTCATGGGCCTACAAAGCCAAAGGTCCACAAGAAACCTGGAATCGAAGAAAGGTACCTTCACTCTGCAACAGAGGCAAGTGATTGCATCCTCTTCCTAAAGGACTCCTTTCACCCCCTAGCAACCAACTAAGCGTTTTTGGGCCACCAGTTGTTTTTTACTGGTTGTTTTTCCTAAATAAACTTGTTTGAGTTCACTGCTTAAATCTAGAACTCATTTCTCAAAGACTTTCAGGTTTTTGGTGTATGGGAAGGCTTTCTTCTGCCTTCAGGGCCCAAAGCTTTCACGTCCATCTCGCAAAAGCCACTTTTACAGGCCTTAGAGGCAGAAGAAGTAGCCTGCAGTACATCAGAGTTTATGCCAAATACAACTTGTTGGCCTTAAAGTGTAACTAGTCTCTTATTGTTTTTGTTGTTCCTAGAAATTATTGAAACCTTAGAATGAGCATCCAGTCCCACGATCTCAGCTGGAACCATACCAGGTCTCACTGTCAATCTCTAACTAGCTGCTGTTCTTTGGGATACCAGCACTGAAATAACGATTAGGAATTAACAAACAACTGAATAACTATGGGACACATAGGACGAGTACACATGGGGTACACAAGAGTTTTCATGAACCTCCATAGTATCTGTGGTTTCATGGATGTCTGGACAGATGCACCATGTCCGTTTCTGCCTAATCTACTACCTAAATTGGGCATGAACAAACTTTGACCCTCCAAGTGTTTTGGACTTCAACTCCCACAATTCCTAACAGCCAAGAAACAAGCTGGGATTCCTGGAAATTGAAATCCAAAACACATGGTGGGTCAAAGTTTGCCCATGGCTGACCTAGATGATCATTCCCACCATCCTCCTTTCTCTGCACTGATCAGTTCCTGCCTGGCCATCAAGGTCACAGATGTGGATATGAGAATGAGGTGTTTGTGTGACTATCAAGAAATAGGTGGGTTGGGTTTCTGTATTCCCACATTCTTGTTGATCACATTATGATAACAACAAGGAGACAAGAAAACAGGCCAGCAAGGGGATGGCTGGACAATCTCTCTTAATGGCATTTGCTGGATCACGGGCAACTCCAGGGCATAAATACCTCAGATAAATCTGCCTGTGTAGATGGAATTGTTGAGATGGCTTGATATCAAACAATCACAGGAAATGTCTGAATAAACTGATACATAAAAGCACAACTGAGTGATTACAGTAGGGTTATTGTAGAAATGATAGATGAACACTGTGAGTCCCACCTGAGTGAGAAAAGCTGGATAAAATTAATAAATAATAAGCAGGGAAGTAATATGAATTACAATGTTCCACTGTCAGCTGAAGTGTTGCTACAGTTCTTCTGTGCTCCATTGAGGTTGTTTCCTCTTCTTAGTCATCTGGAACCACAAGAAGACCTTAAAACACCATACTCACTGGTGTAGCTCTGTGACCAGCAAGGAATAGCAGTGACAACATGGGGAAGAATCATCCCCCCTCCACTGAACTGATCATTGCAGGGACAAGATGATGATGGGAATGACCATCTAGGTCAGGCATGGGCAATCTTTTGTCCTACAGGTGTTTTGGACTTCAAAACAAATCCCAGTCAAAACTACAGGCAATCATTGAGAAGTTTAACTTCTTTCATGGGAGCAAAAGCTGAATACAAGATCGAAGTAGCTATGTGTCATCTGAATATTGATTAAACCATACCCATGTGATGACCATGTGGCACAAACTTTTCAGCCATCCAGATGCTTTTTTAAAGAAATCATTTTCTTGAAACACAGTTAGAATGGATGCCGGTAAGGTAAGGGATGACAGGAATGTTTATGTAAAACACAATGAAAAGCAAAACAAATTTGTCATACCCACCCAAGTCCATATTTCTCCATAATCTGTTCTAGCAGCTTTGACTAGGAGCATGAATGAGCCCAGAAGTTGAAATAAACGTCTCTACTGCCTACTTAGCAAAGCCAATGTTTAGGAATGCTAGGAGTTATGATACTATACCATCTGTATGGCTGCGTGATCCTTAACCCTAACCTCAATCCAATGGTCCTTGAGAAGACCGTTTGAATCAATAGGGGAAAGTATGACTACAATTATTTTGACAATTCTCTGAAAAAGAATTTTGACATTTTTTTCTGCATTAGACTTTTTAAAGTGAGAAAATGAAATACAATTGCAGTTTGTAGTATTTTCTATAAAAAGTGTGGCCGGGTACTATAACAATGGTGATAAATATGTGTTCTCTATGTATAGTAGTAGTTTAATTTTTTCTGCATGATTATATACTGCTATAAAATTCAGATAAATACATGACAATGTAAACTGCATGGATAAAGTAGAAGTGAAGTACATAGTTATTCAATCTAAAGTTGCTTAATCATCATCTATTTCAAGTAGTTTATTACTGCACACAATTGCCTTTTACCATTATCTCTATAAGAATTTATAGCAAACGTTACAGGCTCTTAAACCTCTGATTTATTTTAATGTGGAAACCACTTTCCAAATTTACTGAAGCTTGTGGAGTGCTTGCAAATAGATTTTAATGAAAACAATTTTCTGAGATCTTATTTTTCAGCCTGTACACCAAATCCCAGCCATTTCAAATGTCCCTGCTTCTTCCTGTCCAAATAATGGCACTGTAAATTTAACATATGAGTCTACTAGATAATATATTTGCATAGAGGATCCTGAATAATACACACTTTGTTTATATTCCGTCCTTCTCACCCCGAAGGGGATTCAGGGCAGATTATAGTACGCATACAAGCAGACAATCCCTGCCGTTTTGTATTTGACATACAAGACATACAACATATACAGTAGGAGGATCTTCCAGCCACAGGTTCTTTTTCTGGTTCTTCCAGTTGTATTACCAGGTGCTGTTGCTCCATTGCGCCACAGGGGGTGCTGTTGCTTCATCCTCCTATGACGAAGAGCTTGCCAATCCATTAGGACCTTCAACCTTCCGGCAATCGGTCTTCCTTATTTATTGGCGTTATAAAAGTCCTCCCCCGCAAGCGGTCCCTAATTTCTCTACTTACAGCAAGGCTTGTTTTTGACTGCTTAGGTAAACAGAGGCAGGGCTCACAGCTGGCTGCCCAAGCCAGCCCGGGGTCTCAAACCTGTAACGTAATAAGATCTTCTAGCAACTGTTGTTACTGCTGTGCTAAACCTCTGGTCCTACATAATCCTTTAATTGACAAATCACAAATTTCGTAGTCCCTTGAAAGTAAGACTAAAAATGTACAACTATACATATTTTACAAGGAGTTTACTGCTTTCCATATTTATTACATTGTTGCTCCTACCCTCCAAAAGAGCTTGAGGCACAACCTGAGTGAGTAATTTTAGTGACTAGCCAATGCCATTATGTACTCCTCTGTTGTGCCAGCTCAACTGGCTGCCAGTTTGCTACCAGGCACAATTCAAACTGCTGGCTTTAGCCTACAAAGCCCTAAATGGTTCTGGCCCAGCGCTCCTTTCTGAACACATCTCTCCCTATGAACCTGCTACAAATTTAAGATCCTCTTGATCCTGCCTTCGTTGCAGTCACACCTGGTGGGGATGACAGGGCCTTCTCAGTGATGGCTCCTCAGCTATGGAAATCCCTCCCTAAGGATATTCGATCAGCCCCCTTCCTACTGACATTCCGGGGAGGTGGGTTAAAAACCTGGCTTTTTGAACAAGCCTTTGAAAATGCAGTGAAATGGATGACTATGGAACCCAAGAAAGAATGAACATGGAACGGTTTGACAATATCTTGGAAAATGAGCTAATAGGAAGTTACTGGTATTTTATGGTTCTAATGCTTTTTATAGGGTGTTTATAATGTGTGTTAACTGTTTTTAATTGTTTATTGTGGCATCGCAATGTGACAGCGTCAGCTGCCTTGAGTCGCCTTCTGCAGTAAATAAATAAATAAATCACACAAAACTGCTATTCCACAGCGGTTACATGATCACCAATACTGAATAGATTATAGCATGAGCGCTCTTATTATTGCACCTGTCTCCAATCACACAATTGCACTGAATTGCCAATCTATGGTCCCACTATTATATTTCTGCATACCAGCACAAAAATTGAATGGAGCCGCCACTGCACTGCACAAGGGCGGTTATGGGAACATTGCAGAATTGTCAATTTTTGGGAGGTTTTTCCCATCAATGGATTAATGCTAGAGAAGAGGCAGACTGGCATTGGGATGTGCATCACTCACAGTGACAATCCTGCTTCAAAGTTGGTTTGCATCCCTCATATGATAAAAAAATCTTATTACTTTCATAGGAACTCAAATATCTTCACACAAAAGGTCTTCACTTTTTCCCTTTTTCATTAGTAGGGATGTCTCAACTCCTAGCGATATACCATTACGAAAATTGTCAATCTTTTTTATAAAAATCTTATTTTGGAAGTTAAAAATATTTCATTTAGACAAAAATCAGCTGCTGGTGAGAAAACCCAGTAAACAGTATTAGGTTGGGATGCTGCTAGTTAGTTATTAGGAGCTATAATGACTGATTTGCTACACAGTCCCAAAATCTTCTAAGGTTAAATTATTTATTTTATTTAATTTACATAATTTATATTCCGCCCTTCTCACCCCGCAGGGGACTCAGGGCGGATCACAATACAGGCAAAACATTCAATGCTATTATATGTTGAAATACAACGTATAAGACAGACACAGAGGCAATTTAACATTCCAACATTCCAGGAGGAGCTGTCACATTCCTTCTCTCCTTTTGTGTGTATTTCCTGAATATTGTTATGGCCTTGTAAACCAGTTAAATTAAGCCTCCTCACTCAAGTGGTACCTAAATTTCCTACTTGACAGATGCAACTGTCTTTCAGGTTGCAAAGGTCGACAACGAGCTACACAATTGGTCGAGCACTCACCCAGGCAGGCCTTAACCTTCTGCAGCCAGCTGGGCCACATTCCCGGTGCTTGAAGTCCCCCTTGTGGATACTAAATTCTGGGGATTCTCGAGTCATTTTATGTACAAAGTTGTTAAAAGGTATCCCTTTGATAAAATGGCAAAATCAAGAGTTTAAAAAAATGAACAAAAATCAGACTTTAAATTTTACACAGAATCCTTGGAAGTGGAAGGCTGATCTGGTCTTTTCATCTTCAGTGACAAATGCCTAATACATGGCATGTGTCTTTGTAGGTTAGAATCATAAATTTGGGTAAGATTGCTCAAGATTGCATATTTCTATTTGATCAGCAGAAATTGTAACTGAGTATATTTCACACCCTTCAATGAATTACAACTTATTGCAATGGCACTTTTGCTAATATTGCAATTTTGTAGATTATAATTAGTTGATTAAGGTGATTTTATTTATTTCATGTCAAAAGCACGGCATACATAAGTATAAAACTGATAAAAATAGGAGCACAAGTAGTTCAATAATTTTTGAAGAAAACCAAGCAACAGATACCACATTGTCTGCAGCTTTCAACCAGTGGTTCCCAAAGTGGGCGGTACCACCCCCTGGTAGGGCACTGGAAGGCCCAGGAGAATTTGGGGGACACTGAACCCCTGTAAGGGGGGCAGTGGGGGCGGTGGCATGAGCGGTGGCAATTGACAGGCTACCATCCATCTCGGTGTGTGTCTCTCTCTCTTCTTCCCTCCTCCTGCTCCCTCCTCCTCCTCTCGCCAAGCAAGGGATAATAATAATAATACCTTTGGGGTTCCCTTCCAACTGCTTGAGTTTTATAACAATAATAATAAAGTCCTTCAACATATTTAGTGGAACGTGGATTCTGTGCGTTAACCAATTTATTAACAAAAAAAGAAACCGATTGCAAAATAGTCAATCGCGATGACTTGAGATTACTGCTGACGAAAATAGAGCCAAGGATTACTAGATTGGTAGCAGCATACCAGGTTCATCCTTCTCATTAAGATGATTTCGAATGTTTTAACTTTTTTTTGTATAACCTTTCTATTCTAAGTTCAATAAATAGTTTCATAATTTCAAACTTCAATGTTTCTAATGTACAACTTTCTTTATTATATTTTACAAAAAGGGTAGAAATATTAATACATATATCTTTCTGTTTAATTGCTATTAAAATTTAAAAAAATTAATTTCTAGGGGGGCGGTGAGTAATTTTTTTTCTGGAAAGCGGGCGGTAGGCCAAAAATGTTTGGGAACCACTGCTTTAAACTATTCTTCCTCTGTATATGAAGCAGGGCATTGTGGACAAGCCTACAGATGCAGAGTTGTTTGTTCTGGTCCACAGACAAGGTGGAGGAGTCACCTAGGTAGTGCCATTTTGCCAGGCTGTCTTTTGATCCGCCAACTCTGCTTCTGAGTCTGTTCAGGGATTGCCCATTCTTGGTTTGCCCCTGGAGGCAGACCCTCATGATTAAGGTGATGATAACTCAACTAACATAACTTGCTTGCTTTGGAATAATTCTTCTTTAGAAGGAGAGTTAATACCAGAAAGATCGGATCAAAACTTTGCCCCATTATTAAAAAATTACATCTGCTACAATTCCTATTAGCACTTATGAAGCAAGCTGTTGAAGAATTATATTTTCATCATAGCAATCTGTAGTGCCAGAATTAAGCCACTAAGCCAGTTTATCCAGTGAAGAGTTGGTGATCTTTGTCTGCCGCATTAACACCTCTAATTGGCACACAAGACAGTGTTTCTGGTGTTCACACTCTGTGGCAAGGAAAGAGCTTGGGCTCTAAGCAAGATGTGACCTTTAGCTGATTACTGAGAGTATTAATATGTCAGCTAAAGGTCACAGTTTGCTTCCAGCAAGTGTAATTAACTACAAAATTGTCAAAATATAGCAGTTTTTCAGAACACTGTGATCATTCTTCAAAAACAAGATATAAGCATTACTTGCATAGTTTAACACAAATCTATTCCTTGAATTATCTTACAAAATTGTATCTTGATCCATACTTCGTGACTTAGATCCAAAGATCTGTCGTTCAATGAATGAATTCAAGCAAAGTCTAGTTCAGAGTGAGGTAAGTATGCCATGGGAATATTGTTCACGGAATATAACGGATGGGCTCATGGCGTTTGTAGTTCAACATTCTTGCACTCTTTCTCACTTACCTGCAGCTTGCTCCTTTGGTCAAACAACATCTACCCATGGCATGATCATTAGCGACTTTTAAGAAAATTCCAAAAACAGTAAGAGAAATGGCAGGGATTTGACTGGATGGCCCTGGTTGTCATTTTTTTTTTTGCATCTCCTTCTTGAATCTGCCCAGCCCCTGAGATCCCCAGATGAGGCCTTTCTCTACCTCCCATCTTATGCTCCCATCTTATGCTCAGTTAGTTGGAAAGAGAGAGCAGGCCCTCCTTCTCTGTGGCTGCTTCTCAACTCTGGAAATCCCTGCCCATGGAAGACAGAATAGCCTCTTCCATACTTTTCTGGCTTCCCAAAACCTTTGTATTCAGGCAGGCTTTTAAAGAAAGGTTTGTTTTTTTTTAAAAAAAAGATCAAGTCAAAAGGTGTTATGGATTTAGCTATGAATATATTTTAATAGGGTTTTAAAGATTTAAACTATTTATTTTAATGCTGTTAATATTTCTTGGAGAGAAAAAGTGGGATATAAATATTAATAATAACAAAGCATAAACCGAGAGGTGGTCCCAGTGGTTATTGGCACACTGGGTGCCATGCCAAAAGATCTCAGCTGGCATTTGGAAGCAATAAACATTGACAAAATCACAATCTATCAATTGCAATAGGCCACCTTACTTGGATCTGCGCACATCATTAGGAAATACATCACACAGTCCTAGACGCTGGGGAATTGTTCAACTTGTGATACAAAATCCAGCATATAGATCTCATTTGCTGTGACATACTGTGTTTTTGTCAGTAAAATAATAATAATAATAAATCACACAGTCCTAAACACTTGGGAAGTGTTCAATTTGTGATATTGTGATAAGAAATCCAGCATATATATCTAATTTGCTGTGTCATACTGTGTTTTTGTCTGAAAATAATAATATATTTATTATTAATAATAATAATGTTGTAATGAGAAGTGTAACTACTTTTGTGGATTTCGCTATGAATAGATTTTTAATAGGGTTTTAACTATTTTTAATGTTGTTAATATTTATTTCTTTTTTAATATTTGCAATTTTTTGGGTTTTACATTATATTATATCAGTTTTACTGTAAGCCACGTTGAGTCTCTTTTTTTGAGGGAAAAAGTGGTGTAATAATAATAATAATATCACACAGTTCTAAACAATTGTGATTTTGTGATATGAAAAATCACAATTGTGATATATCTCGTTTGCTGTGTCATACTGTGGTTTTGTGTCAGTATAGTGCTAATATAATAGTTATTATAATAATTCTTTGATTTGTTGTAATGATAAGTGTAACTACATTTTAAACTAATGACTTTTCAAAATAGCCTTTGAAGCTCTGTTCTACAAAATAAACTACTTGTGAATTATAGTGAGCTCTTTCACAAAATCAGCCTTTGTGGCCCTGAAAAGAGCATCCATGGCAATACTGAATATTCTCCCCCTATTCTCCCTTAGCCTACACTACTACACTTTACAGCATGTTAGTATGGATACAGTTTGTCCCAGTCAAGCATGTAGTCGGGGGGGCTTAGGGGCTAACCCCCGAAATTCTCAGGGTGGTCCGCGAGAAGGCTTTACTGGTACATTATTTAAACTGTTATGTTTACATGCTGATCACCATGCTCATTATATCCCACATTCATGGGGTTATTGGGATAACAATACAAAAGGTTTGCTAGGGTAGACTTCCACCCAGTCTCAGCCCCTGTACCCAACTCAGCCCCCCCACCCCCGAATCAAAATCCTGGCTACGGCCCTGGTCCCAGTGATGTGGATTGGCATGAACACATGCCATTTAAGGCTCATCACAGTTTAAGGATTTTCCTTTCATCTTGGGCTACTTTACTTCTGGTCTGAAAGTGCTGTAAAAACATAGAGAACATAAAAACATAGAGAAAAAAATGGTGTTTTGACATGCTTGTGAATAAGTAAGTGATTTTATAGGTTGTTGATGTTCATCTTTTTCTGCTTGTTTCTAACCAAGGAGTGCCCATGCACTGCATTGCAAGCTGCTTTGACAGCTTCCCCTATCTTACAGTGCTTCAAATCTTTGCTACAGCACACTGTGAAGGATATATTTGCAAACATTTGTTGGTTGGGTGTATATATGCTTATTAGTTATTACTAAAAATAAGGCAACATGGTAACAAATGATGAGGAAGTTAATTTATAATTTTGTTTCTATTTGGATATTGTTTTAACAAAGGCAAGAGCCAGTATACTATATCATTGTAAATCAGGCAAGTCACTTCAATTGACTGGGTTTTTATACCTCAAATTTGTAACATAGTGTATATTTATATCTGTGTAGATCAGTCTGATCAGAAACGTTTTCCTTTTTTGTTTGTTTGTAGGAAAACCATTTGGTAGGTTTCCCCTCTGGAAAATAATATTGCAATCTGCAAACATTATGCTGTAGATGGGCTCTTGATAAACAGTTGCATAAATCATTTAAATAAATGCAAATGAAATTTGAATTTAATATTGATTTTCTTGAATCGCTCCTGGCAGGAGGAATGGTTGCAAATTCACTGAAAGAGGGCTTAGCTGTAGTGCATATTAGCAGAATTATATTTCCAGAGTTTCCTCCCACTTTTTAAAAAATGCACCTTTTGAAAATGTGCTTGGGTCTGAAATTTATGATAGGGCCTAGATGTCCTGAAAGTAACACATTAGGACTGATTTTGGTTGCTAAACAGGGTACGCTCTATTTAGTACTTGCATGGTAGACTGGCAATGAATACCAGGTTCGGCAGCCTATGTTTTGAAGGAAGGAATTTTATAAGGTTATCCCTAAGATAACCTTATAAAATTCATGGGGTTGCTTTAGGTGGACAGGCAGCTTGAAAGCAGATGTACACAAATAAATCTATAAAGCATCTCAGACAATCACATCAGTAGAAATTACCTCTAGATACAAGGATTTTCTTTTAATATGCTAACCTGCTCTAATTCTCATGGATTTTTTGGGTGACATTACTCTTTAAACCCAGATTAGAAGGTGTCATGTTTGCTGTTAACTATCTTGAGTATGATGGGAGAAAGACAGGATATAAATGAATGAATGATGGCTGAATGAATGAATAAGCTTGTTTGATCAAAAAAATGGTTCAAAACTCGTTTCGGCTGGTGGTTCTGATCTAGAGTCAATTCCGATTTTCACAGAAAAAAAGTTTAAAACTTTTCAAAACTTCAGAGACTTCTGAATCCTTTGTTAATGATTTCAAAGTGTTATTTCCTGTTTCATTGGGTGGTCTTTACTTTGAAAGTAGTTGTTTTATTCCAGAAAAAAAGGGGGGCAAAGGGAAGAAATCCATCCACACTGGGTTAAACTGCTTCTCTCGCCCAGGACTGATGCGGGAGAGAAAAGAAACCGAAGGAAAGCCATCCAAACTGGGTTAAACAGTGGCTCTCGCCCAGGACTGACGTAGGAGAGAAAGGGAACCAAAGGAAAGCCATCCAAACTGGGTTAAACAGCGGCTCTCACCCTGGACTGACATGGGAGAGAAAGGGAACTGAAGGAAAGCCATCAAAACTGGGTTAAACAGCGGCTCTTGCCCAGGACTGACATGGGAGAGAAAGGGAACCAAAGGAAAGCCATCCAAACTGGGTTAAGCAGTGGCTCTTGCCCAGGACTGCTGTGGGAGAGAAAGAGAACCGAAGGCAATCCATCCACACTGGTTTGAAAAGCTGAATAATTTCTGACTTACTTACTGATTCGTAAGAGAAATGGTGGAAAATGCTTCAAAAAGGAATTTGATCTGAATTTATTCTGAATTACAGAGATTTCGATCAAACCTAACCATGCCTAATAAATAAATAACAATACCTCAGGTGCAAATATTTTCTTCAGTCCAGTTTGAAGGAAATATAGCCAGCTAAAGATAAAGGAAGATATTGGGAAAGAAGAAAGAAACTGGGACATTATACATCATCTCATCCTCATCAAACCAGAACTAGGTATGATCCCAGGTTAGGTGACATAAGGAGCTACTAAAAATTACAAAGAAACAATGTGGCCCATCCACATTCAGAACTGTAGCAGTTTGATACCACTAACTGCCATGGCTCCGTAAATAAATAGTTTGTTAATGACACTGGAGCTCTCTGACAGAGAAAAGTAACTCTCTCACAAAACTATACATCCCAGGCTTCCATAGCATTGACACATGACAGTTAATGCAGTGGCAAACAGCTATAATTTGGAGATGTGGATCTAGCCTGAGAGAACAGTTACCAGAAAGTTACTCTCCAAACAGCACAGGTTATGAACTGCTGTTACCAGCCCCAGATTCAGTGAATATGTTTATACGTTGCTGTAAGTTTTCCAAGCATTCTCTCCTGACATTTTGCTCACATCTCTGGCATGCATCCTCAAAGGTTGTGAGGTTTGTTGGAAACAACGCAAGTGGAATGCTGCAATGTATTTGTGGAATGTCCAGGGTGTCTGTTTGAGGCAAGTGTGAATGCTGCAATTGATCACCTTGATTAGCATGGGATAGCCTTGCAGCTTCAAGGCTTGGCTGCTTCCTTCCTTCTTCAAAATCCTCCTCAGCCCGACTGGATTGCCACAGTTATCCTTGCGGTTTGTTTGCCACTGCCACAGTTGGCCACAGAGCACCAGAGAGCTCCTGGCCATTGCCAGGGAATTTTGCTGATGTCAGAAAAGGTGACTGGCAACAGCCAGGAAACTCATCGAGCTCCAAGATTAGCTTCCATAGTGACAAAGAAAAGGCCAGGTAGGTTTCATCCCTTTGACTTGCATGTGGACAGCTGGTCCCATACAAATTAGAACCAATCCTAAAGTTCATGGACTTCCTATGGACATGCATTGCAGGGTAACCGCTTCTCTAATTCAAGGTTTCTGGCTAGTGTAGACAGGCCCTCAGTTCGAGTTTTGGGTGATGTTTGTGTTGAGGGCATCCTTCTGGTAAAAAGGTTCACATACCAGGAAACTGCTAATTCCCACTTTTTCTTCCACATGTCATAAGTTGATACCATTGAAACTTTAAATAACGGAGATAGAACACGCAGTAACCCCCCAGATATGAAAGCAGCCAAGAATCATGGAAATCTTAGTTTACGCCATAATCTCCAATATTGGCAGCATCACTACTTAATTGACACAGGCATGATGCCAATTGTGTGTGATGCAGAATTGACTCCTATGTAGTAATTTAGCAATATATGGGGGGATTCAGTTTCAGACCATGAGCCCTTTCACACTCATAGCACTTTGATTTTGCTTTACTTGCTATGTTTCCATCATACGGGATATTGAGGTATATAGGTATATGAACCTGGAAGTGCTCTAAGATCTGCAGGTAAGGGCTTTCTCTGTGTCCTGTTGTCATCCCAGGTACATTGGTGAAGACATGAAAGAGAGAGAGAGCACCTTCTTAGTGGCTGCTCTCATATTATGAACTTGCTTTTCCATGGGGCCAGTTGATATCCTCCCTGTTGTCTTTCCACCTTTTAATTTGAAGACATTTATGGGCTTCGGTGTATGTGGTAGATAAAGCTTTTAATGTGGGTGTGGGTATGTGACGTAGCTGCCTAAGTCAAACCACTGAAAAGTGGGATGTGGGCTAAGCTAGCCACTAACTGAAACAAAAGGACCAGTCCTGAAGGACCGGAAGTAAGGCTGAAAGACTGCCAGTGAGCTCTGGGTTTACATACTAGTATAAATAAGGTCAGCACAAGCATAAAGAGAACTGCACATAAAATCGGTCAGCACAATGAAAAGTGTCAGCTGCATAAGATCTCTGGGTCGAGGTGGGTGCTCGACCTTTAAGTGTAGCCTGCTGCTGACCTTTGCAGCTCGAAAGGCAGTTGCATCTATCAAGTAGGAGATAAATGTACCTTAAGTGGGGAGGCAAATTTTGACTGATTTATGAGGCCATAAAAAGAACTCCAGGAATGCGGAAGGAACAACGAGGGATGCTGGAAAACACTGAAAGATGAGGAGTGTGTCAGCTCCCCCTGGTGGCCAGATTTGCCTCTGTTCGTTTATATGTTCATTTATATGTGTGTAATATGTCAAAAGTGTATGTACTGTACTGTGATAAACGGCAGGGAATGTCTGCTTCTATGTGCACTTGTAATCTGCCCTGAGTCCCCTTTAAGGTGAGAAGGGCAGAATATAAATAAAGTAAATAAATAAATAAATATTGCTATGATTTAAGTATCCTTTAATGCTCTTCTACACTTGTTCTTAAAGCTGTTTGCAACTTTGGTTTTTAAAATAGATTGTGTGTTGTTTTAGTAATAGAAGTTTTTAAGTGTATTGTGTTTTCAAAATGGATCCCAAGCCAAGCTATTAACTCATTGAAAAATACAGAATTCTCTGCCAGAGAGCTCTAATTTTTCACCAAACCACAAATTCCATGTTTTCATGGGGTATAGCTATGAGAGCTGAACTAGAATCAAAGTCTTAGCTTGGAAGGAGTGAAGCTCCATTCTTAAATGGAAAAGTTACCGTATCTCTTTTTCTCAATTTGAGAGAGGACATGAAAGAGATTCAGGAAATTTCTTCTAGTGAGGTGTATATTTACAGGATACAAATATATTTGTCAATGTCGTCCATGCTAGCCAACAGGATAAAGATGATTAATAAAATCCAAAATTTCAAAGTATATTTTGGATTAAAGCTAGTAGTGTGATATCCTTCACTTGCCCATCTGTTTCCACTGGCACTAAACTAAACAAGTCCCTCTCACACTTCCTCTGGATTAATTTTAGAGCAGGGTGGGCAAAGCCTATGTAACATACCATTGTAGTGAGCCATTTGTAAAGGCTCATGTTTTCTGTATACAGATAGCTTTAAATTGTTGGAGCAATTTTTCAATATTTTATTACTCAACTTGCTATATTCCCTGTTAAACAGCTTAGATGAACAGCCCTCAACTGTGAATTGATTTCCATTACAAATAAGTGCAGAAATGTATGCATTATGTAGCATTTGTGCTATCAGGGGATTATTTACGAGTCTTTCCCACCCATTCATGCTTCCTAAATACTGTATTTATCTCAATTCCCTCAGGGCTATAAGAACACATTTTAAATGCTCATTTTTCTATTTAATCTTTTTGATAACTTGTTTCCATTAACTATGCATTACTCTTCAATACTGTATGATCAACTTCCCTTCCATCAGCTTCCATAGATTGTCTCTGATCTTTATGTTCATTTTATCTCATTCTTCATATAAATATTTCCTTTAACTTACCTCATATTATGGAGTCTTGAGTTTCACAAATAAGTATTGGCATTGACTAGAAAAAAATCCTGTAGTTTCAAAGCAATAATCCAATACCTTGCATTTTGCTATACTTTTCAATACCTGAGCATCCCCTACTTAATTGTCAACTTTAAACCTATATCTAGATTACATGATTTTTCAAGGTTTAATTTTTACTGTATTACACACACATGAATAATATCACCCCTTTATTTGTATATTCAGAGAGTTTAGCAGCACTCTGCATTTTTATACTTTTAAAATCTGACTTCAAACAATTTCTTGCACCATATTATATAGTCTTGTTGTTAATTTTGCTAGTCTTACTTAACAGAGACACATTGAATCAATATAACTATGTGTTCACTTACCATTCAATAATTAACTGAATTAATTTCAATGAACAAGATTTCAGTTATTGTTATTGTTTTGTTCAAATGTTATTGATATCAGTGGGAAGTTCAAGCAGTTCATCAATATAATCAATCTCAATAGTTTAGATATCTGCAGTTGCACATCAAATGGGAAGTGTGGTCCCTTGCAGTCTCTACCATTCCACCCCACAACTCTGTAACTCCTCTGAACAAGTACCTGTGACATGTTGTTTACTTCATGGTCCTGGAAATAAACCCGTGAAGTCCTTGATGTTTTGGTGTATATTAGATAGAGTACGCAACAAAAAGTCCTGTGGCATAACAGTTCTGAGAATACGAACTAAAGAGATATGATTGCCTAACGTATTCGTCTGGGAATGTCCAAACAAGTTTATAATCCAAAAACCAATAGAATATGAAAATCCGCGATCCATAAGTTTAGTCATCAGTCTATGTGGAAGGATTGTGTTAAATGTGGAACTAAAATCTCCAAAGAGTATCTTCACATAGTCCCCCTGTTAGTCAGAGCAGTGTGGAGAGTGATGGAGAGTCCTCCATAGATCTGTTGTTGCATCTACTATATGCAAATTGAGGTTTATCAAATGTATATATAATGCAAGAAATGATATGCCTACAGACTAGTTTTTTCAAGACACTTCATCATGATGATATGTAGATCTTAAAATTATCAAAGGAGGAGATGGAATAATGGACTGAGATAAAGTGATTAAAAATCACAGTAAAATCCCAAGCTAACTGATCAGCACAGTCTTTAAGAACCCAACCAGAAATGCCATCAGGCCCAGCAACCTTTCTATGATTCATAGGCCTTAAAACACACCTCACCTTATATTCCTCCATGATGAGGTGATAGCTACAATCAACCAATGGCTGTATTTCAGCTACCTCTGGTGGACCAGCTTCAAAGTGAGCAAAAAATAAATTCAATAACTCTACCAATGAAATATCCCCATCAACAGAAATGTCATTGTTTAATTTAGTAACTTGTTGACTCTCCCGCCACATCCTCTGCCTTGAGTTACTATGAAAATGATCTTTGACCTTCATCTTGACTTGCTGAAGGACTTGAAAGCATGCAACAACTCAGCCCGCTTCTACACTGTCATATAATCTTAAAATAAGGATCAAGCTATTAATAAAATATTTGCTGTTTCTGAAAGTTCACCGGACTTTTGTATTGAGTAATAAGGAAACTTTCTTCTGCAGTGGTTCCTTTCAATACTGGGGCATATGAGAAGTTATTTCAAAGTATAAATCTTCCAGGAATAAACAAAGAATAGTTTTTAAATCATGTTCTCTGCTTGCAAAATCATTGGGGATTGTTTGCCAATATATTCCAGTGTTCCTACTGCCTGTGCAAAGTACGACAGATAGTCATCAAAGTATTGATCAACCAATTAGTTATCACAAGTAATTACAACCTTGGGATCTTGAAGGAAATTTGGTTCACTTAATTACTCTCCAGGACTTAGCATGGCTGTTGATTTGAGTTCAGAGTTGCTTCCTTGGAGCAATTACTCTGAAAAGAGAGTGTAAATGGCCGAGAGAAAAACAACCAAAGTGTAGGTTTATATTCAATAGGACGGAGGATAAGTGACACTACCAGTTGGCAGGCAGTAAGGCAGATGACAGTTTTGTTCATGTTATGCTCAAGGAGGATGTCAGGCGTTATGTTCCAGCTATTTGTTCATCTGCAACTTTTGCTGAGCTTCCCGCAAACATAACACTTTTTCACCATCCTTGTTAAGAAATATTGGCTGTTTAGTTTAGTTTTGCAATGACACTGGGTATCTAAGATCAAAACGCTTCTGTCCGAAGAAGCAACTCTGGTCAGTTGCTATCTGACAGATAATACTTATCAGCCTTAAGAATCTCTCCTTGTATTTGTTTTTGCAAGACTGCTTTGCCTTGCCGCTCTGGGTGCCAAACTCTGCCAGGTGTCAGGAATGCTAGCCACAGGCTCTGTGCAGACAACAATAATGTCATCTGAAAATAGCTTAGTTTTTTTCTTTTTGACTCAGAGATTCATTTTTCTTTCACACTTTAAGGTTAGTTATAAGTTGAGAATGCCTGGGACACAGAATTCTCAAGAATTTCGTTTTGTCATTTGTTTTACAGCTAGATTCTTCAGACTATTCCCAAAAACTTTGGAACAGATTAGACAAGGTGAATTTAGAATCGAAGGATATTTTCACCCCATTTAATGGATGGAGCCCCACACTGGACATCACATGATATCTGGCAGAGGTCCCGCCCCACTTTCTCCCAAACATGTCTTCCCATGTTCCAATTGAGCCAGCATAGGGCTTAGTTGGGAGGGCAACGCTTTCCCCATGTGATGGAAAAAGTGTCACCTTCTGCCCCTCTCTCTCCTCCCATATACCAAAAAGTGAGATGCTTCACCTGGCCTCTATGTCGAGGCACTTAATGGTTTAAAGATTAAAGGAAAGCTTGGAAATCTTATCTATTTGTACCATGCATCCCAGAATCTCAAAACCAACAAAGTTCCTGATTGTGCTGCCTGATGGGTCTAGAATCCCAAATAACCAAAAGGCATGAAATTGCAGATCTTGGAACTAAGCAAGGTCAATACTGGTTATTACTACTTGGGTGGGAGACCAGGTGCTTTGAGCTATATTTCAGAGAAACGAACTGGCAAAGTCCCCTCTGAATATTCCTTGCCTTACAAAACCATATGAAATCAATAAAATCATCATATCTTGACATTCAACTTCAAGGCTCATACACACTTCAAAAGATAACGTTTTAAATTTCTCACTAATACCACTTTGCACCATATCTGGATATCCACGTACATGTTTTATGTGCTATGCCTGTTGAGGTGGCAGTGCCTTTGTATCTAATATGCAAATTGATGGTTGCTAGGTGTGTAACACAAATCTGATGTCATAAACAGGTCTGGAAGATAGGAGAGGACTTAGGAACTTTTTTCAGAGTAGGAGCAGTGTAGTTAACTTTCCAAATGGCAGGATATAACTTCCTTTGTTTTGGCAAGGGAGTGAAGTGGTCAGGCCGTTGAGGATAATTTATATTGCAGACTATCAGAGAAAAGATCAAAGAATTAGTGAAACAATCAAGCATTGGATGAGTAGTTTGTTATTTCCATGTTTGCTGTTGCTGTCCTGATGAGCTCTTGCTCCTGAAAATTTGACATTACTCCACTGATCACAAGCACACTGAAGATACACCAAGGGAAAGCAACAGAGAAGGACTCCAAATGAGCCTCTCTTGGACCCGGGACACAGGGGTTCTCGTTTCTTGGCCGTGGTGCTCTTGGGTGGGCAGGTAGGATCAAGCGGTCTTTTAAGTATGAAGGGCCCTGGCCCCGCAGGGCCTTGAAAGTCAAGGTCAGGGTCATGGAGGACTCTGTATTCAACCGGCAGCCAGTGCAAACGCTGCAGGAATGGTGAGATGTGGCATCTCATTGGTGTTTTTGTGAGATTCTGCACAATCTGGATCTTGCGGGTTAGTGACCGAGGCAGACCCACATATAAGGCATTGCAGCCTTGATGTAACCGTGGCATGGATTACTGTAGCTAACGCCTCCGTTGGAAGGTAGGGCGCCAGTTGCCTCGCTTGGCGTAGGTGGAAGAAGGCCCTTTTGCTCGTGGAGGCAATCTGGGCCTCCATCGACATCTTAGAGTCCAGGATGACACCGAGGCTCTTCACCGAGGGGGATGGGGTCAGCGGTTCCCCTTCGAAGGGGGGCAATGAGTAGACTGGTTCTAATGGACGGCCTGGCCATAAGATCTCCATCTTTGCTGGGTTTATTTTCAGTTCATGGGCCCAGAGCCATCTCGTCACTGCTTCTAGGCATTGGGTGAAATTTTCCGGCACCGAGGTTACTCCGGGTTCCAACTTTAAGAGGAGCTGAGTGTCGTCAGCATACTGGTAGCATCCTAGTCCAAAGCTTCGGGCTAGACCAGCAAGAGGCCGGACATAGATGTTGAACAGTATTGGTAACAGTATGGCAACTTGGGGTACTCCGCACTCAAGGAAAGATTTCCCACATGTTTGGCCCAGCCATTCTACTCGTTGGCTACGTCCATGCAGGAACGAGTTGAACCAGGTTAGGGCTGATCCTTGGATCCCTATGGTGGCATTACTGATGTTGTTGGATTTAAGTTTCCATCAGAGCCAACTACTATGGCCAGTCACTGGGGATAATAGTAGCCCTCCTCTTTATTTTTTTGCTAGAGGGATCACTTGAAGCAGAGCAGAGAATGTTGGACTGTTCTCCAACAATATAGCACACAGTTAGGTCTGAAGATTCTCTTAAAACAACATCCAAAGGAAATGTGGCGGGGCTTTTTTTTCATTCTCTGGAGAAACATCTGAAAATGTCAAAAAAATATTTCAATGGGATGATTGACACTTGACGATACAGGGTAAAACCCGTTTCCCTAGTTTGTATCCCACTACCTCACCCTAAAGTAGTCTGCTAGTAAGTTCAATTCCTGAACTTCTTTGCCACTCTTTTCTACTGGATTTCTTTTTGTACAACTGTTTGGGGAAGAAGGGCCTCAATTAGGAAGACAGATGTGTTCCAAGCTCTCTCATTATTTATCTGTAGCTAAGAATTCATCCTAAAGCGAAAGCCTTAGGATTTGTTGTGGGAGTGTGTTGGGATATTGTTCAATGTCCAATTAACAGTTTATATCCAGTCTGTTTGTCATGAATTTCCAGACTGAATTGGGACTTTTAAAACCAGGCTATCCAGTACAGGCAGGGTAAAGTCGAACATCTCTCTCCATTGTTCTATTTTCCTCCTGTGTTTCCTGTTGTGTTTATTATTTGGGGCATGACTATCATAGGAGAAAGGAAAAAGTATTATGAGATGGGGACCAAACAGGTTAGCATTTACTTTCTGGTAATGCTCTTAAGTCCCCCTTTTTCAGTATTCGGTAGAAAATTACACACATGTTATTTGATAGGGTTAAGATTGTTGGAAAGAGAGGGCAATTAAGATGAAGAACTTCACAATTGTGGCATCTTCTGCTAAACTATTGACAGCTATTTTGAACATCACTTCCATACACTGCAAACAAACATCTGTGTACAGCTGAATGCCCATGAAGAAGGCACAAACATAGCCAAGCATGCTTAGGAAAATGAACAAACTTTCCTATACAAAATAAACATGGATATTGTTGGATAACAGCAGGAATGCCATTGTGAGATTTCTTGGCTCTCTTTATTTCATTGTAGTTATAACCTCAATATGGAAAATAATTTGGCTTTTTGTAAGCAAATCACTATGTGGAGGCAGGAAGCTCATGTTTCTGGGCTTTGATATATCATCTTTGAAGCAGGATCAATACCTGTTAGTTGTAAGTCTACAGCCCTATTATAGATAATGAAGATATATCCTCTGTAGATTGCTACTGTACAAAGGCCCTTTAGCATTGTTATGAATGATATATCTTTATAGACTAAGCTAGGTTGTGCTTGGTAGTAATCTTATTTTTAAGGCAGATTTGTCTAAATTTGAGATTGTAGCAGCGACAGGCTCCAATGTTTTATGTTTTTAAATGAGGCTTTCCTTGCCTTATTCCTCATCACAATGTCCCTCTGAAACTGGTTTGTATCATTCTTATTTTAAATAGGGGTTACTGAAAGAACATGACTTTTACCTTCTCTTCCATTTGAGCTGAATTGTGAGGCTTATGTTTTTATGAGACAGCAAAGCTGTGTTTGGTCCATACCATCAACCACACAGAAGTATCTGAGAACTGAAACTGTTCCACATCTCTAAAACAAATCAGTCCCTGAACATTAAGTTATGTACCAGTGATAATATAACTGAATTGGTGGTGTAGAATTGTTCTGAGTGCCCCAGGTAATTTTATATCAAAGGTAGGATGGGTTTAGATCAAATGCTCCCTGTAAAACAGGCAATGGGGGAGCATGTGCTCAGTTGTTTCTGAATGACCCAAGTCATAAGGTAAGAGTTTCTCTGGGAATGGGATCTTCCAGTATCAGCCCTTGAGTACAGCTGATGGAAGGGTGTGACATTGAGCCAGGATAAAGACCCCCCAATGATGGAGAATCTCTAGATTTCTTAAGTACGCCACAAGGGAGGTGAGATATCTGCTGTCTTTGTTGACAATGGTTGGTATGGAGGCTTGATCCAATTGGCACTCTGTTTGATGAGTGCTTTGACTTGATCATATTCCATACTGAGTAACAACCCAGTGATGAGAGATTTTAGTTGCTACAACCTGTTTCCATGTAGATTGGAAGTCATCTCCCATGGTTAATGGGGCAAAACCAAGAGTAGTGCGGGATATTTTGAGCCAATAGTTGAGGATGACCAACCTCCACTTTCATGAAACCTGTCTCCAGTCACAGGATGGCATTTGGTATTTCTGGTATTTCTGGTATTTCTGGTATTTCTGGTATTTCTGGTATTTCTGGTATTTCTGGTATTTCTGGTATTTCTGGCATTTTGGTATTTCTAGGGCTGATCTCAGAAACTTTGACTGTACGAGCTCTAGTGGGGCAAAATTGGAGAAGGGACCTACTTGGACACCATATAGAAGTTGTGCTAGTGGCTTGTTTTAAAATGGCAATTGAGATTTTCTGAGCAGTGTCAGTTATGTGGTCTTTGTGGGCTCTTCTGCTACTGTTAGAGGACTACCAGTTATTTGGAGCATGAGATCTGCTTTATTTTATGTCTATCTATGCTGCCATGTTTTTGGTTTTATGTATGTTCATCTTTCAGAATCATTCTCTCCTGATGTTTCACCCACATCTATGGCAGGCATCCTCAGAAGTTGGGAGGTCGCAACCTCTGACACCTCTCAACCTGGTGCTTCTGGAACATGGCCATACAGGAGGCTGTATGGCCATGTTCCAGAAGCACCAGGTTGAGAAAATCACAGCAAACCAGTGATTCCAGCCTTTGACAGCACAAAATTGTTTCGGTGTGTGTGTTGAATGTGTAGCGACACATACCATACCACTGGAAGAGTGAATCCATTCCTGTCTGAAGTCTAGAGCAACTGTCCAAGGTGCTGAATCCTGGCCCATAAATCAGTTCTTTTAAAATTTAGAGTAATATCTAGAATAGATTCATTAGTTATCATTGGTGAGATGTGTTTTATCATCACTGCTTTCATTGTTGTATTATTTTAATTTTGTGGATCACCTTGAATGAAGTTTACCTGAGAGTGTGTTATATTCTACTTAAACCCAGACTGGTCTACTGCTTCAATAAGAATTAGCCTTTGGTTTCAAAGTAGGCTTTCTAGCTTTATATCCATTCTCCTTTCAATGAACAGCTAATATTCAGGCACAAATGCACAAAGAAACTAATCTACCGATTATCAACCAACAGGATTAGAATTCTTTACAGATTACTTGAGAAATCTTCTGGAAATATTTCTTAAATATGGCTGCTTGGATTTCTAGGGCTTTCAAGATTGAGTTTCTTGTGAAGACAAAAGAAATGTTTCAGTATCTAACTGTCTGTAACTTACCTGAATATAACATTTATTTGTATTATATTAGATTGTTTGAGGATGTAACCCTTTTTCCTTTGGATCCTTCTTATATTTTTAGTCATGTATCTTAGAGATATGGATATTTTGGGAGCTAGGACTTTTACAAATCTTTAGGTAAGAATTCCCTTCATGTGGAAAGCAAGCAGAAATCAAAACTATATAGAAGCTGCTTTACTTGGTGACTTCCTCCATCTTCATCTTAATCAGAGTTCATTATCATTCAGAATGGTTGCTAAGCACGGTCTTAACTTTTCAAATTCACCCAATATCCAAAATTTCAAAGCAACTGGAAATTCCGATTCTAGGTATGTTGTATTATGTTGACATATATCAAGACAGGTGGGCATGCATCTGGACTATGAGGGGTCTGGATTTGGCCCACTAGATAACCAGGGAGTACTTTTCCCCTATCATGAATCTCCATGCCTAGTTATTGATCTGCATTCTCCATTGAAAAATTCACTTTTGTGGGTGTATGCACATATGAGCATTTGTTGTTGCATGAATTCAAGTCATTTTCAATCTATTGTGATGCAAAGGCAAACCTAACACAAGGTTTCTTGGTAAGATTTCATTACAGAGGCATTGCCTTTGCCTCTTTGCTGAAAGAAGATAAGTTGTCTAGGGATACCTAGTGGGTTTTTGTAGCCAAGCAAGGATTTCAGGTGAGATTACTTGTCTAGGGGTACCCAGTGAGTTTTTGTGACCAAGCAGGGATTTCAGGTGACCTGACCAAATACTTCATGCAACAACAGTCTGGATTCCTACCCAAATATTGTTTATAGCTTCTGACATATACCTGAAATATTGTGAAAACGCATATAGTCAATTAAGGCTATGGGAGAATAAGGAGGAATTTAGGCATGAGATTATTTTGGCTAAATCTGAGCCAGAGTATAGTATAGTACATGTAGTATTATGTATTAGAACTAAGTATATGAGAAGTTGGGTAGTGGTGAGGAAAGTGAAAGAGAACAACCACAAGCACTTTGGGTAACAGGTAGTGGCATGTAAGAGAAAACCAGCTAATGCAGTGATCTAATCTTTATGAAAATCAATCACCTCTACAAGAAAATGAATCTGAATTTTGATAATAATAATAATAACAACACTTTATTTATATTCCACCCTTCTCACCCCAAAGGGGACTCAGGGCGCATCACAAATACACATAAATGGCAAACAGTCAAAGCCATTTTGTATTGACATAAACAGAAAAACAGAACAAAACAGAAGGAGGTTTTTGTGTCGTGTCACAGGGGGTGCTGTTGCTCCATTCTCTTATGACTAAGAGCTGTTAGGACTTCCGCATTCCAGCATCTGGTCTTCTTTTCTTATGGTATTGTAAAAACCTCCCCCTCCTTTATTAGCAGTACCTAATTCCTCTAATTACAGCTAAAGCTGTTTTCAAACTGCTTAGATAAGGCGGCTGACGTTGGCTGCCCACGCCAACCTGGGGTTCGCACTTGCAACCTTTTGGTTGATAGATCTTTAACAGCCGCTGATTTAACTGCTGTGCTAAACCTCTGGCCCCTTACTTGCTATAAAGCAAGTAACAAAATTGCAATCTTGATGCTTATTAGTAGCCAAAACTGTTTCATGCAGAAGCTTGGCCTTCCCTACATATAGTACAAGGGAATATGAGCTGGTATCCTTTTGCAGATAGCCTAAATAGTCTGAAGGTAGCAGAATCTGTCTGATCTTGGAAACTATGCAATGCCGGCTATGGTTGATACTTAGATGGGAAATCGCAATGTATGGTAGATGTTGTAAGTTATATTTTAGAGTATTGCATTGTGAAAACTCTGTGAATCTTTGTATATGAAAAGCCAAATGTATACATCCGCACAAGCACACGTCAGAAATATTGAAAGCTAACTGTGTATTATAATTACAAAAATGGTGTATAGGCACTGAAGTGTTGTAGTGACTTAGCAAATCCAGTAGGGTAATATAAACAGGTGTGCCGGTGAGCTACTTGCTTCTCCTCCTGTGTGATGAAGCCTGTGCTGCATGAAGAGCTTCTCGTGTGCTGTGTGAAGACTGAAGAATGCCCCCGGTGTAAGGACTGCTGTGTGCTGTGTTTTGACTACTCGAAGGCGAGAAGCTGAAGGAAAGATATCTAGAGGAAGTATAAATACTTTGGTTTATGTTATGGAAACCTTGTTCGTTTTGTAACAATATTTTTCTGCAAGAAAGACCTCCGGAAGGAAGATAATAACAGTCTGCATGTGTTTTATTTCTTCTTTCTTTATTATTTATTTACAATATTTCTACCCCACCCTTCTCATCTCCTGAGGGGGGACTCAGAGCGGTTTGACAAAGGCAATTCGATGCCATATACATGATATACAATATAAAACCATAAACATACAGCATTAAAATAATACAGTTAAAATTAAACACAACATCAACATTCAATTGGGTTAAAACATTGTTGGCTACTGGTCTTGGGTCACGCTTCTGATACTGCATAAGTTACTCTGCTGGTAAGGGTCTTTTGCTATTAAGCCCCTTTTGTCTAACAGTTCTGAGAATAACAGCATTAGACAATCCAGAACCATCATGCCCAGAGGTGCCTGGATGCTGTTGGATCTTCTTATAATGAAGACATCTTCTAGACCAGGCATGGGCAAACTTCAGCACTCCATGTATTTTGGACTTCAACTGCCACAAATCTAAACAGTTGGTAGGTTGATAGGAAGAGTTGAAGTCCAAAACAACTGGAGAGCCAAGGTTTGCCTATGCCTGTTTTAGACAGCAAATTTTTGTAGAAATTTGCTGCTCCTAGGTCTATGGAGCATTGGGCGGGACTTTTATTTCCTGGGGTGATTGGGATGTGTTTATGGGGTCTTGGATTGAAATGGTTGAAATCTGAATAAAAGAGTTGGGTGAGAGGAACTGAGGACCATGGCTATGTTTTATTAATTGGATACCATATATAATATTTCTAAGCAATTATAGAACACTTTGGATTAATTATATCACATTTTCCCTACAAAGTATTAATTCATGCATTTTGAATGTTGTTATGCTTTAATTATATGTTTGCTTGAATCTGTATTAAAGTCTGCTGCCCTGTGCATTCATTGTATGGAGTGACAATGTAAGTGAAAATAATAATAGGTGATATATTGATCAACAGACAGACAGGCAATAATTAATTTCCATTCAATTAAACCTATACCGATGCATGCTGGGTTTCTAAAAATTGAAACTAATGTGTTAAAATAGAGCTTATCTTTTCACCAACAGGTTTATTCCTACTTCGTTTATAACAATTGTTAGGTACCTAAAAAACTCCAGGTTGTAAAGACAGTGCTGACAAAGATGTATGTCATTGTGAAATGTGTATCTTTCTTCTGAATTCCTGAGGCAATTGTGGATTATAGATGTCCCACAATCAAAATGGAAGGAAGGTTACAAATTGGCTGTTGTTGTTAACTGCCATTAAGCTGACTTTGACATAAGGTGAACCAACAAATGTTTAGTCAACTTTGTTTTTAGGAAGAGTTTAGGCTTGATTTGCTTTTGACCAGTCCATAGTAATCAAGACCTTGAAGAGGCACTTTTAGGAAAGACATATGCTCCTTGTTCTGGAGATTTAAGTACATCTGTGGACTGATATTAGTGCCTTCACTATTGACCATTAGGTTGTTGTAAGGTCAGATCTGACTGCGGACATCTACCAAATACATGCAGGTTGATCCAATTTAAGCAGTGGAAAGTGGATTAAGAAGCCCTGCACCCTGGGCTTAAAAAAACACTGGGGACAGCCCAAATCCTGCACCAGAATCAGCAGTGGGTATCTCAATAGACATCCTGTGTTGTCTGGGCTCAGGTGACGAGTGGACATGGGATGTCTGTTGTCTCCTGCCCTCTGCCATTCCATTGATGCCAGCTAAAAGGATGAAAGAGGACTCCCCCCCCCCGACTCCTTCCAGGCTTCTTTGCCAATCATATGTCACAGAAACAGGAAGCAGCCTGGCATGTCTTTTTTATCCTTATTGTTGGCAGCAACAGGGTAGGGGGGAGATCTTCTTCCTTTTTGGGTCCCCCAAGTATTTTTATGAACTTACTTTACAGGAGACACATAATTTCGTTTGTGGACCTGAATTTTCCTTCCTTTTACCTTTTTTGTCCTTTCCTAAGGTTCTATTTGGAAACTCTAATCAGATTCCCTGTAGTAGATTGTTTATTAAGGTGCAGTTACCGCTATTGGCATGTTCTTGTTAGAGGGATTGCTGTTTTGAAGATTCTTCCCCCACCTCAATTATGAATGGCTCTATAACGAGTCTGAATACTATATAACAGATATTTTATAGCTTGGGTCATCTTCTTCCATTTTCTACTATGTATATCATGTTTCAATCGAGTGTCGACATATTTAATTTTTATATATGTTCATAGTTTGTGTCTCAAAAAGGAAGGAAAAATAAACATATTATATACCATATTCCTTCTTGTTAAATGATTCCTTGTATCAGTGTAGTAAGCCAGAGCAAAAACATGTGTATATTTTGTCTCTTTTTTGTTTTAAGATGGCACTTCACTGCTTTGGAAAAAGAAATCTCCATCAACTGGGTAAAATGCTGCCAATACAAATAAATAAGATGAAAAAGTCAACAGACCAGTGTATTATTACTATTATATAATATCATGGAAAACATAAATGCTATATTGATGTCCCTTGATTCTATGGTTTTCTTCATGATATTACTCTATGGAAATTATTGGTCTGGTGATATCATCATAGGAGTTAAAAGGTATGTGAAGTCATATGCTATACAAGGTATACCCATTGTTCTTCAACTAGTGACTAGTAGAGATCTCACACGTGACAGCGGCGCAGATAAGTGTTGAAAAAGCTCTATTTGAGATTGTCAAACAAATTGGAAGTATGGCTAAATAAATGGGTAGGCCATGTCCTTACCCCAGTGGCTAAGAGTATTAGTGCTTTGGAAAAGTGTAGGTTTTTTGGGGGCCAGTGGGAGAGTTTTCTAATTTGGTCTAAAAGGTGTGAGCAATATGGCCCCCTAGGATTTTAGCAGTTGTCATATTCACATCTCCTTGGATCAATGTTGGGCACTTTCAAAGTTATTAATTGGGCCATGGTTTGTTGAGACGATTCTTTGTTTTGGAATGCATTTTATCCTTTCCTTTACTACTACTACTACTACTACTTCTTTTTCTTTTTCTTCTTATTTGAAACACAACAAGATGAGTCCACAGCAAACAAGATCACTCTGCTGGCTGTTGTATTGCATCACATGTCGGACACTTCCCAAGTGTCTAGGACTGTGTGATGTATTGGCAAATAATGTGTGCAGATCCCAACAAGGAGGCTTTTTGCAGCTGGCAGATCGTAATTTTGTTAACGTCGATTGTGTTTCACTGCAGGCCAAGGTCTTTAGGCACTGCTCCCACAGGGACCACCTTTATTGGCTTCTGCCAGTCTTTGCATTCTCATATCGTGAGATTATTATTATTATTATTAATATTAGCACAATATGGGCTATAGAGATGTTGCTTGGATTTTTTTAGAACATGGGAACTAGAAGAACAAATATCAGAATCTTCCTACACATTTACTCCAATTGTAGGGATCTTTAATTAATTGAAATCATGCATGCATGCACTAAAGTTCAATAGTAAAACTATTCAGGAATAGATCTTATATATATATAGGGAGGGAACAATAAAACAAACAGCAAAGGTTTACTTTTCCTGCAGTTTCTGGTTGACTTTTTCCCCATGCAACTTGTCCAAAAAAAGAAAGTCACTTGATAGAATAGAATCTTTGAGAATGGGCAGACTTCTGCTGAAGTGCCTGCAGGTAAAAAGGCAATTTATTTGTTGACCTTGGAAAAAAATTCAGATTTTACTTCAAAGCTGCTAGATGCTGATTCCATCATTTATGTCAAACAAGTGTTTTCTTATCTTTTAAAACAACATGGTTTTTGAAAGGACACTGTTTTCTCAATTACTTGTAAGAGTCTTTGGAGTGATGATTCCCAGGCAACTTCTCATAGGAGATTGGGGACTATTCTGTGCTACAGAATTAATACAACCTGGCATCCCTCTAATTTCTGTAGCTAAAACAATGGAATCCAGAATATGTAGTTTGGTGAGGCATCAATGTTCTTTGGTAGAGAAAGCTAAAAACCTTGTAAAACTACAACTCTCAATATTCCATAGCATTGAGCCATGGCAATTAAAATAGTGTCAAACAGCATTGATTCTACATTATAGATACACTCTAGGATGCCCACTACCCGCCTCTTTCTGCTGACATGTAAGGAACATTTTATTTTGTTGTGTTTTGCAGTTTATTGTATTTATATTTGCAAATGCCTACTTTTTAGTGTTATTCTTATGTTTCTAAATGGTTCTCTAATGCTTTAATTTATAATGCTGCAGAGAAAGTTGTCAAGTATATTTGACTTAAACACTTCCACTGATAAAGTATTCATGCTTTATGTCATTATCACCCAGCCTATTCTGTCAGCTATGAAATTCACCATTTCCTTACTGAAAGCCAAGACACTGGATGCTGTTATACATCATATGAATCTTAAGATGCACCACACTTCCTATTTCAATTTAGCAGTGCTGCAGCAGCAGCAACAGTAGCAGCAACAGCAACGATTTATTTGTTATTAACCTCTCATGTTTTACATAGTTAAAATATATATTTATATTGTTGTAAATGTTTAAACATGTATTATCAGGCTTTTTGGGTGAGAGGAAATGTTACTTGTTACACATATCTGAGTGACATAACTGCAGGTTATATCTTGGTTCAGAAACTGTGGCAAAGCTTCCATTTATCTGCTTATTTACATTTGCAATCCACAACAGAAAGCACAGAATTCTGGGAAATGTAGTTTGAGAAGGAGAGGAGCCCTATGCCAGAGAATTCAAAAGGCCTGCCCAAAACTACATTTCCCAAAATTCTGGATTCTGCTCAGCATCAGAAAACCCCAATCAGGATAGGGGAGAGATTTGTCCCTCCATAGTAGAAGCCAGCAAAAGTTCCAATAAATTGTTGAATCTGCAAAGAGGAGGACAGTGTAGTTGGGAGCCAAATCTAATTCCCCATATGAAATAACTAGACGGTTGGCACCTTACGGTGATCCAGGCGATGGACATCTCGAGACTAGACTACTATAACGCCCTCTACATTGGCCTTCCTTTGTCTGTGATCCGGAAACTCAAGCTTGTGCAGAATGCTGCAGGTCGTCTGCTGACCGGTGAGACACCTATCCTGCAGCAACTGCACTGGCTTCCAATAGAGTACCGGATTATGTTCAAAGTGTTGGTATTAACCTTTAAGGCCAGACATGGCTTGGGGCCTGTGTACTTGTATTTCCCCATATACTCCCCAGAGATCACTACGGTCTGGAGATCAAAACCTTTTAGAGGTTCCTTTGGTCAAAACTTACCACCTGTCCTCTGCGAGGCAAAGAGCGTTCTCTATTGTAGCTCCAACACTGTGGTACGCCCTGCCGGATAGCACCCGGGCTCTTACAGAAATATCTGCATTTAGAAGAGCCTGTAAAACAAAGTTGTTCTGGCAGGCGTTTAACATCAATGGTCCTACTTGACTGTGTTGTGATAAATTGGGACGGTTGTTAGTAGCTTATAGTGTTTTAATGTATAGTGTTAAAGTTGTTTTATTGGTATTGCCTGTTTTATCTATGTAAACCGCCCCGAGCCTAAGGGAATGGAGCGAATAATAAAACAAAGTACACTGGGGGTTTGTGTGGTTTCTGGGCTGTATGTACATGTTCTAGCAGCATTTTATTCTGATGCGTTGCCTGTATCTGTGGTTGACATCTTCAAAGGATTTGATCCTCTGAAAGATGCAAGCCATAGATACAGGCAAAATATCAGGAGAAAGATGCTGCTACAACGTGGCCATGCAGGCTGATAACCACACAACATCAATTGATTCCAGCCTTCAACAAAAGGAACATTGTTTTTATAATTCTTCTGTGAGGAAAACAAATTTCCATAAAACAAACAAGCAAGGTTTTCTGCATAAAACATATCATTGCTGAATTGGAGGTTTGTTTCTTGTCAGATTTTTTCCATACTCAAGAAAACCATTTTAATGACTTTTTGAATATTTCGAAATACTATTTCCATTCTTATGCTAAACTAGCCAGGCCTTTGATTTGATCCAGCGGGCCTGTTCTTATGTACTTGTGAAATATAGAACATAAACTACACAATGATATGATTATCCATACATAACAGCATCAAGCATGAAATTTGCCATGAGTTTGCTGCAAAACTATCCTGATGAGATGCTGTTTCTCTGCTTGTCTGGTCTTTAATGCTGGCTTATACAAAAACATGGCTTCATTAGTCCTCCTGGGGAATTAATTACCTGCTTTATCTAGGAAACTGTAATAATCCTCTTACGTTGTGCTTAATCTATGCTAATGTTGCAGTGGAGGTCAGAAGAGTAGAACAATCCTGTTGATTTCACTTGTTTTCTATACAATGCTAAAGATAAATGTTAAAGAATCAAAAGGAGATAATGCATTTCTTCAGTCATTGTTCAGCCGAGACAATGAGACACAGTACACCCCCGCTATTTTGTGGTTTGCTTATTGCGGACTCGCTGATTTATGGGTTTTCCTCCCACCCAAGAGCCATGAGGGGGGGGGAGGAGGAGGGAAGGGCGAGTCAGGCACTGACAAATGGTGGGACCAGAGGTTGCCGGAGACCCGAGAGGCAGCGGGTCCTTGCTCCCTTCAGACCAGGAGGAGATTGCGGCAGAGGAAGAGGGTGAGGCCTGACTGAGGTGCTAGGAAGAGCTCACCCAACAGGGAGGCCCACAGCCCAGGCTGGATGAGAAGAATGAAGGACAAGGAAAAGAAGAGCACCCCCGAGCACTTGCAGCAGGTGTAGACAGTGCAGCAGTAGCAACTCCCTCCTCTACCTCTTCCTACTCCTCTTCCCCACCTGGCAGTTGCATCAACGGCACCCAAAGGGCCTCTGAGGAAGAGTGAGAGGTGGAGGGCGGAGTTGATGCTGCTGCACTGCTGCCGCCTGCTGCAAGTGTTTGGGGGCGCTGCTCTTCTTCTTCACTCTTCTTCACGTCCACCCTGGGCTTCCCAAGGGGCCTCCAAGGAGGAGGATGAGGAAGAGGAAGAGGTGGAGGAGGAGGGAGTTGCTGCTGCTGCATCTTCTTCTCATCCAACCAAGGGGCCTCACCCTTTAAACCAGGGCTGTCCAACTGCCTGCAGGGCCGGCAGTTGGACAGCCCTAGTCTAAAGGGTGAGGCAAGTTCTGTGCACGCTGCTCTCCTCCAGAAAGGTCCATTGCACAGGCCCGAAGGACATATCCAACCTCCGAATCATCAATGTGCTTGTAGAAAGCATGGGATGAGTCCTTCCTGAATCGTTCACAAAGAAAAGCCAAGAAGGACTTTGCGAACAAAGATTTTTAGGAAGGACTCATCTCACGCTTTCTACAAGCGTGTTGATGACTAAAGAAGTTGGATGTGTCCTTTGAGGAGGGTTGCCAAAAGACTAGAGAGCCCACCCTACCCTTTGACAGACCCTTTGGTTGTGACCTGTCTGGCATGGGAGGCCCTACCAGTGGCTATCATGCCTCCGCCAGCATAGCTCACAACTTTATAAGGGTACGCAAGCCTCTCCCCCACTAAGTAACGCGAAGTAACGCCAGAGATATCCATAGTAAGAGCCATTTGAAACTTGTAAACACACAACTTGGCAGAGCCACAAGCCTTGTTTTGTACAGAAGAAAACTTGAACTATTGTGGCAAAAGTCTTCTTGACCCACTACAGTTGAAGGCTGAGCCAATGACCGAGTTGGAAAGTATGTACTTAGAATCCGAAGGCACTTAAAAATATTCCAATCAGTAATAAATTGAATTCTTATGCCGAAGAAATATTCTTTGAATGCAGCATTCTTTGAATGCAGCATTGCCTTCTTTCAATAGACATTTTCAAACAGATAGCATTAGCCATGGTTAGTCTGTTACAGCATAAAATGGAAAGGGGAACAACAGAGGCACACAGCAGCTTTGAGACTGATTTCATTTCATCTTTGCCAAATACAAATTTCAGACTTTGTGTCTTGCAATCATGACCATTGAACTATTTAAAGGTTTTAAATTTAACACAGCCCAATAGCCATCAGATGAAATTAGGATGCTGCATAAAGATCTCAGCTACCCTTTAATGCAATATAAATGAAATAGTCTCCCATGCCTCCACTGCTGGAGATGCTTGATTCTTTTCTTAAGGTGGCATAATTACCTCTTGATTCATTTCCATCAAATGGAACATTTAATAGAAGTTATTTTTAGTACTGCTCCTATTCAACTCAGGTTGAAATAAAATGCTTTATTTCCTCCATGGGGCAATCTGTTTAAAATCATTTTCAAGCCTAGCTACGATCACTGTCAAGACCTCATTATTACTGACTTCATGTTTTGAATTTTATTCAGCACCTTCCAGACACTGGCCAGAGGATGCTTTTGCAGGACCAAGTGACTGGCTACAGTATTAATGAAAAAGCATGAATGGAAATTTGGGAGAATCAGGGCAGAATAAAAAAGCAGGCACTCGGGCAAGACCAGCATTGAATGAGTGCTGAGCTTAAGGGAGCATTATCTTAACATGCTATTATTTGAATAGAAAGGACAATATGATGTACATATAGTCAAGAGGAAATAAATGACACAAAGAAAACATTGAGTGAAAATAGAGAAACCTACACCTATGTATATTAATACATAGTTCAGTATTAATACATAGGTGTAGGTTTCTCTATTTAGCAAGCTCCTTAGCAAGAAGACAATCTGAACATTGATTAATGTCTTGATTAATTCCTTGGAAGTCAGGCTCATTAAGGGTGGTGTAGATTCCAAGTAAACCTGGGAGCAATTTATTCCAGTCGGAATTTTCTGCTCTCTTTGCTTCCTTCACTACACTGTTTCAAATCTTGTGATTGTGGTGATGGTGACAATCTTTATCTTATTCATTTATATTCAATTTACACCACCACCACCCCACACACAGAGAGAACTATGTCTCAGGGCAATTGAACTAAAATTAAAATGGATACAGGCAACAATTTAAGATAAAAACATATAAAATAATGTTGAAAATAAATGAAATTATCTATACCATTACAATTATTTATAATTAAAATGTTAACCAGTAGAACCACACCCTATAAAAGCTCATACAGGCAATCCCCAAAGGCTTGCTTGAATAAAGTTTTCACATGATAAAAAAGATAGCAAAGAGGAAACTGAGACAATATGATTACTTGATTGAGTCTGAGTTGATGTTTTTATATGTGCATGTGTTATATTTTATTGTATTTTATATTGTGTTCACTTTTATGTTTGTTTTAGGCACATTGTGCCACCTGTAAATTGCCCCAAGTCCCTTCGGGGAGATTGTGGTGGGATATAAGAATAAAATTATTACTATTATTATAGACAAAAAAATCCACATGAAGGCTATTGTTCTGTACATATTTATTTGAGAGAAATATCTCTTGCACTCAGTAGGATGCATTGCTGAGTAGATGTGAAGAAGATTGCACTGAAAGAGTTCCTAAATAGGAGCTATAGTGGTAGTTTTAAAGATTTCAATGGTGGAATACATGAGAAAACGAGGAATGAAGGGTAAAGAAATATTGTGCATCAAGCAGTCCAGTTAACTTTTGCAACTAGAAAAATAGTCCTTGTTAACACCTATAACCCAAGTAGTCTGGGGGAAATGAAAGAGTTGATCACTGGGATGAATTAATATCTTATATACTAGAGCTAAAGTCTGAGAATCCCTCCTGCAATGTTATTATAGAGAGCAACTTCAACGCAAGGGTAGGGTACTAGTCTGGTGAACCTGATGAGAGAAGAGGGTCTGGATTATCGCCCCTTCTACTCTTTACTGACTCCAGAAGCCTGACACTCTAAAGACCAAGTATGCAATCAAGCCAAGAAGTGTGTGATCAAAGTGGCCACGCAGCTCAACCTGTTTTGGCTAATCAGGCTTATACAATTTCCTAACTCTGGAGAATCTTTAGGTCTTCAAGAGGCGCTACTGTAATAAACTATTTTTTGATCTCACCCTCCATAGCAAGTAGCATCTCCCCCCTACTCCTTACCCTGGACGGTGAAAAGTAATACTTTCCCATGTGAACAAACATACCCACTAGGCTGAAGTGGAATGAAAGGATAAAGGGGGTGTGCCTATATATCTTAAGCTCTTATGAAGTGATGTACATGGAAGCTAATTGAAGCTATGATAACTGAAAGCTTAGATTGCAAGGAGGCCATCATCAGGTTTGAATCCCTTGTTAAATCTATGTTTTTAAAATTACACGATGGGCAAAAAATGCTGAGGCAATTTAGTGCCAGACCAGAAAAACATGGTTAGATAAAGAGTGCATAATGAGGATTAAACATTTGCTCACTTTATAATGGTTATCACTCCAAATCAAATGACCTCCTCCTTATAACAATTAAAGAATCTAAACAACAGCCCCAGCTTGCTCAACCTCGCTATACTTGGGGCATGGCTGCCTCCGCTGCATTCCTTAGGGTCATCCCACTGGACTTGGTCTGCAAGGCAGCAATCTGGTCAAACTTTCTGACCTTTGTCTCCCACTACAGGCTTGTTTTCAGATTTCATAAGGACACGGCCCTTAGCTGATCAGTTCTTGCATCGTGCCTCTCCTGACTCCTCGATCTGCACCTTGCACTGTATCAATGTCTGTATGGTTGTTCCTTATAACTTCACTTTATTGTTTGTAAAGGGGAGAGAAGCATCAGAGAATCCATGTATGCTCTTCTCTATGACACTTCTGGCTCCTTACAGTTCTAACAAAACTACCTCGTTGGACCTAAAAGAGAGAGAAAGGTTAACTTAATTTGCACTTTCATCCAATACACATGTTGTCTTCTGCACTACTGTTATCACACTGCATAATTTCAACTGTATATCTATCTCAACTGTGCTTTATTATAACATGCCTTTTATATTATATTTTATATTATTATATGTCTTTTTCTCAAGTTGCACTCAAAACGTTTTCCGAGTCCACACTGCCATATAATCTGATTCAAAGCAGATAACATGGGATTTTATTCAACTGTGTGGAAAGGACCTCAGATAACCGAGGGCTGGCAGCACTTGGGTGGCGTCGGGAGCCTGTGGGGCGGGACTGAGTCCTGCCCTGCCTGCGATCTACCAGGATGCCCTACGCGATCTACCAGTAGATCGCGATCTACCTAATGAGCACCCCTGATGAAGGGTATATGTACCAAGATTGGTTCAGATTTATTATTGGTGGGAGTCAATCTCTCTGATGTGGCTAGACTACAATTTCACAGCTGATTGAGTAGGCCAAGAGTAGGTCATGAGATAATGATGTACAGCAAGAATACTTTACAGTGGAAGTGTTCAGATGAAATATTCTGGGCAACTTTCTGGTTAGTTTCTTTTTTTAATGTGCATTTGAATCGACATGTTTGCCAGTCATAACGTTTAGAAAACTTGCTTGGAACTATTCATATTACAGATACCAAAGGACCAAAAGGTTTTGCAAAGTATGATTATTTAATATATATTTTAAAATTTATTAGATATTAACACAATGATGGTTATGGTGGTTATGAATACAATGGGAAGGAAATTGTGTTTTCTTTTATTTTGCATGCATCTTTGTGGACCAGTCATCTGTCGTTTCAAGCTGAAAAAGCTGCAGCCCACTCCATTGGCAGAAAATTCAAGGACATGCTTTTATTGTTGATACATTCAAGCCAAGAGGCAAGGTGAAGTTTTGTTTAATTAATCTGCCATCCTTTTCTATTCCATGATAGTATACAGCTACTTGCATGTGACCCCCTTTCCGCTGGCCCTATGTTAAAGAAAGGCCAGAAGAGAACAGACTTTGGTTTCCAAATGAATACATTTCCTTCTGCTTCTATCAAGAAAGAGAGGCTGGCAGGAGAGAAATATTCTTGGACGCCACTGAGCAAAATGTTCCAAGTGCTTAAAAGTTGGCAGAGAAAGGCAAGCAGCTGGAAGACATGAGAAAGCTCACCGGGGTACTGAAGATTAAAATGCAGGCAAAAACATTGTAGAAGTCTGCAAAAATTTAAAATCACCCAAAATTTTATTGAAAAGCTGTGTCTTCATTATTTATGAAAAATGAGCAGTGACTGGATATGGTCAGCTTCTTTGGCTTGAAAAGGACATATATACCATAAATTAAAATCCCTTTCCCTTACTTCACTTTTGAGGGCCGAAAAAGGTCCTAGATTCTCAACATAATTTGTATGTAAGGTGGGATAGATGCTTTAAAAAGTTTAACTCCACCTGCAACATTTGTTTTGCTCTCTGTGCCCCTCGTCAGAAGATTTTACATCACGTTCTGTTCTTATGATAATTGGATTTTTGAAAAAAATGGCCTCTTGTGGAAAACAAGGACTAATGATAAATCTTCAGTGGAGACACCTTTCCCCCATAATAACTCATTCATGTTGTTTTCTCATCCCTGTTCTTAACTATGAGTCATATGCAAGTTGGATGTTTGTAACTCATACTGCCAGAATTTGCTTTCTGTAGAATTTGAGGTCTCATTTTGTATTCCTTCCAATTTTTTAAGGAGGGGGGAGTTACCCCATGTGTAGAACATTATTACAATCCAACTTTAAATGCTGCCCCAGAATGGGGTAGGTTCTGATGAACTTCTCTACTAAGGAAGCCAGGAAAATAGAACACATAGAAGCAACTTTTTAGACTGGTCCCAGTTGGTTTGAATTTTTAAAAATTAATACCAGCATTTGGAATTGGGCCCAGAAGCAAACTGGCACTGAGTTCATTGTGAACATACTTTGTTTGGAACATCTCACGGGTATTTTGGCTATTATTTTCCTTGATAATTCCTATATTTAATTGTTGGAAATCTGTCTATGCAGATTACTGCCACTTCTGCAGCTTGGGAGGGAGAGGAGAAGTGGCAGCCACAGCTCCATCTTGCCTAGATCCTGAAAAGGAGAAAAGGGCCTTCCTCGATTTCAGCTACTATTGCCCTGGCAAAGGAGAGAGAAAAGTAGGGGCAGTATTTATGGGGCTCAATTACTTTTCCTGCTGCCTTTTCCTTATTTGTCATGTCTTATTTAGATTGTAAGCCTTAGGGCAAGAAAAGCTATTCTTTTTTCTTCTTTTTTAAATAGTTTTTATTAGGTTTTCAAGTTAAAAAAACAAACACGTCCACATACAACAAAAGGGACAACAAACAGAGAGGGTAAAGGAACCCTCCGTCGGGGAAGCAGAGGATAGAAATAGTTACAGTGGTGTATCAGAAAGAGAGGTGGGTCAGAGATAGAGAGAGGAGGGGAGAGAAAAAAGAGGTGATCTGTGCAAAGAAAAAATTTGAAAGAAAGGGCAAACAATATCAACGATGCGCAATGCATCCTTCTTGTTATCATCTCTTCTTCTTCCTGGGGCGTATGGGAAGAGAGAAGACAGACACATAAGATATTAGCTAATACTTTCTTACCCAATCATCTAAATATCTATCAAGTCCAAATCAAAATCCCATTCTTTTTTGCAGTATTTTTTAAATGCATCATATTCATTCTCGTCATTTACCCTCAGTCTATCTTAATTTCTTAATTTCTTGGTAAGGCTTTCCATTTGAATTGTTTCAATTATTTTCAATACCCAGTTTCTTTGGGAGGGTTTTCCGTAGATTTCCAATATTTTGCCATAACCAATTTTGCAGCAGTTGTTAGTAAAATAAACAATTTTTCTTCCTCTTTATTTAAATTGTTGTCCGCTATGCCTAATAAGAATGAATCCGGCTTCCTTGTAATATTTTTTCCTAGGATTTTTTCTATTTCTGCATGAATCATGCACCAGTATTGCTTTGCCCTTCTGCAAATCCACCATATATGAAAAAAGTGCCATTTTTTTCTTTACATGTCCAACAGTTTGGCTTTACATTTTTATACATTTTAGCCAGTTTCATTGGTGACATATACCATCTGTATATTACTTTGAACCAATTTTCCTTATAGCTATGGCTTAGAGAGACATTAACATTATTCCTCCAAATTCTTTTCCAAGTTTCTTCATTTATCTTGTAACCCACATTCCTTGACCATTTCATCATGAAGTCTTCCATATTATTATCTACATTTTCACTTTCCAGCAATACTTTATATGCTTATCTTGCTTACTACTTTTGGTTTTTTCTTTGTCAAAAGCTCACCTAACTCACTATCTGCCTGTTCAATTCCCTTTTTTTGTCTTCCTTGAAGTTATTTCCCACCTGCATGTAGGGAAACCAATTTATGTAGATATTCTCTTTTTCCAATTGGGGTCTTGTCTTTAACACATAATCTGAGCCATCCAATTCGAGCAGTTTATATGTGGTCCATCTTGTGTCATCAAGCTGTCTAATCCTCAACGCTTCTATGGGGGAGAACCATAGGGGCAAGTTTTGTGCAACTTTGTTTCTATAAGATAGGCATGGAATTCAAACTTAATATCCCATCCTTCTAAATTAAGTAATCTGTTATCAGACAGTATACACCATTCTTTTACCCATGACAAAACATTTGATTCATAATATAACTTGAGGTTTGGTACCCCCGTACCTCCTTTTTCCTCTGGCTTTTGAAGGATTTTCATCTTAACCCGGGGTTTCTCCCCCCCAAATAAACTTAGATATTTCTCTATTCCAAAAATTAAATTGGCTCTCTTTTTTATAATAGGTAGATTAGCAAACAAAATATTCATTTTTGGTAGGACCATCATTTTAATACATGCGATCCTTCCCAACATAGATATATTTAACTTCCCCCATTTTACTGATGAATTGCTAATTTCCTTCCATTTTGAGTCGTAATTGCTTTTGTATAGCTGTGAGTTTTTAGCGGTCATGGTTACTCCCAAGTATTTCACTTTATGTGTTATTTTGAATCCTGATAATGCCTCCAAATCTTGTTTTTCATTAGAGATTTTTCACCAAGTTCTGTGTTGTGTCCTTGTTTATTTTAAATCCCGCACACTTTCCGAATCTTTCGACTTCCTTTATCCATTGTAATATCGTCTCATTAGGATTTTCCAGGATCTGCACCAAATCATCAGCAAAAGCTTGTATTTTATTTTTTTATTTTTTAATCTGCAGGCCTTTTATATTTTTATCCTCTCTTACCTAATATCTAATATCAAAATAAACAGTAAAGGGGATAATGGGCACCCTTGCCTCACTCCCTTATGAATTTCGATGTTTTCTGATATTTTAGCGTTTATAATGATTTTTGCCATCTATTCAGAATATATTGCCCCGATTGTATTTTTAAAATTATATCCCATGTCTAACTCATTTACTATATTATATATTATATATATCAGCCATGGGCAAACTTTTTGATGTATTATGTTTTAAAATTTGACAGACAGACTGGGCCAGTGGCAGATGGATGGAAAGTGGCAGATGGATGGAAAGTGTTTGAGTGAACTAATATAATAAAATATGAACAAATTACGGTACACACTGCACATATTTTGTTTGTAGTGAAACAAAGGAAGAGAAAGAACAATACAATATTTAAAATGAGAAACAATTTAACAAAATACAATATGCATAACCATGAGTGGCGGGAGGGGAGCACCTCAGAGGGAGACAGGGGGAGGTGGAGGAGTAGGAAACAGGAGGGAAAGCTCAGAGGAAGTGGAGGAGGGGAGAGGAGTTGGAGAATGGAACCATGGAGCACCTCAGTATGCTACACGGAACCTCAAGGGCTCCACGGACCATACTTTGAGAACCACTGATGTAGTTTCCTGATACACCCTGATACAGATAAGATATAAGATAAGTTTGCCCATACCTGAATTAGCTCCACCAAGAGTCTGAAAAAAACACAGCAAGACTAACAATTTATGGTTGGAATCTTATTGAGAATTTAGACTTTCATAAATGGACCTACATTCAAACTGGGCAGTTCTAGAACACCAATATCAACTACGGGCCTGGTAGTTGCTATGTAGAGACATCAGTAAAAGGACTACTACACATTGGGTCTAATGCATAAAATTGGGTCTAATGCATTTCTTTTAACTTAATCAGGCCCATTTGTTTTTGGAATGTTCAAAATGTATTTTGGCTCCTTATTTTATTATTATCTTGTGGGATCTGTTATTAAAATTACTTGTAAAGTTTGGGAAAAGTGTTCTGGATCGGGGCCTAGTTGGGGCCATTATACTAAAATACATTCAAGGGTAGTCATGAGCCCCCTTCAGGGTGAGAAGGGCAGGGTATAAATATAGTAAGTAATAAATAAATGGTGAGACAAAGCCATTGCTGCAAAGGTAGATTTATTGATGAACATGATATTTACAGCAGGAAAAAAGCCATTGACCAATGCTATCTTAATTAGGCTCCACAAACTACTAAGGCAAGTACCCTAAAAGCTCTAAGTCCTGAAGTGCATTTGTATGCCACCCAAGATATTTATTTATTTTTATTTATTTATTCGGTTTTATATTCCGCTCCTCCCTGAAGTTAGAGCGATATCCAAAGAACTTGCTTTCTTTTGGGTTTATATGTCTGTGCTCTTTGAAGCCCATATACCAGAAATTACTCCAAGGCATTGAATATATAGAAAGTTAAAAGATATCAAGACATGACTTTTAACTAGTTCCTTAAAAAGCTCCTCACTCACTAAGTGAGATAAAACTAAGGAATGCAGAGTGGCTGGAATAGCTAAAGATGTTTACCCAAAGAATTACTCTGAAAGCATGCATGGTTAGCTAACCATATCTCAAGGTCTCATTTATTTATTTATTATTTCGATTTGTATACCGTCCTTTCCAGGGCTCAGGACGGTTTACAGCATATCGAACTATCTCAGAAACATAACAAATTACAACATTACAACAAATTACAACATAAAACCAATGCAGTATAAACTACTTCAACAATATTCTGCTAACCAAGAGTGGTCAGAGGCTAAATGCTAAATCTACTCAGAATACTTTATAGTACTGATGTGTGCACTAACTCCTTTGTCCACTTAGCTATGCATAGTGGCTCTGTCAGACATTTTCTAGTTTGCCACACCTGCTTCTGCCATGAAGTCACCATGACTGAGAGAATCCCAAGTCAAGCTTTAATTTATTTATTTATTTACATAATTTATATTCCGCCCTTCTCACCCCGCAGGGGACTCGGGGCGGATTACAATGCACAGACAAACATTCAATGCCATAGACACATAACATATATAGACAAGACAATCAGAGGCTATTTAACATTCCAGCTTCTGGCCACCAGGGGGAGCTGTCACTTTCCTTCATTCTTTGCATACATCCTGGAGATTTTATGGCCTTGTAAATCAGTTAAATTAGCCTCCCCACAAAGTGGTACCTAAATTTCCTACTTGACAGATACAACTGTCTTTCGGGTTGCAAAAGGTCGACAACAAGCTACATAATTTGGTCGAGAGCTCACCCCGACCCGGGCAGGCATCGAACTCATGACCTTTCGGTCAGTAGTGATCTTAATGCAGCTGACACACAGCCAGCTGCGCCACAGACTATATTTTGAATTTTGTCTTCCTCTTTCCTAACTTACAAGCCTTAAGCCTTTTCTACCTTACAAGCCTTATTATCTTTTCTAGTGACTAATGTGTTCTCATGATGTGTCCAAAGTATGGAAATCTCAATGTAGTCATTTTGGAGAATTTGGGCTTGATTTGCTCTAAGACCATTTATTTCTCTTTTTATATGTCTATGGTGTTTGTAGAATTAAATTGCTTAGGGAGGAACAATTACAAACTACCAATATGCAGGCATACCCATGTGTCTGGGGAATGACCTAAGACAAATTAGTGCATTCAGTCAAATGACATTTATTTTACAAATTGAAGCATGTGAAGGAGGAGAAAGAGCCATAGGTACATGTTAAATAGAGACAGAGAAAGTCAATTGTAAAACTGTTGTTAGTATCTACAGTATGTGAACATAGATTAGCAGTACTGTCAAGATATACTCCTGGGACACTTCTTTCCCTGAATTCAGAGAGGTGGCTTTGATAGAATACCTTGTCCATCACCAAGGACTGAGTTCAAAAAATCACATTTCCTAAAGAAATTGTGGAGCCTACAGTACCTCTTAAATTCTATCAGGTCAGACACAGTATGCACTGGCAGATTGATGCTTTATCCTGAAACAAGGTTGAGACTCATCATTTTGAAATGTAACTACTGGGCCCCTGAAAATCCATGAATATAGATAAGAAAGGAAGAGTGAGCGAGTGGAGTCTGGATTCAAAAGACAGCACAGTGTTCTTCCCCTCTATTTCATTATCAGGTTTATGCAGGCATGGGGAGGGGAATTCTCTCTATAGATTTCTCTCTAAAACTTTTATTCCAAATTTGTTTTCTTCTCCTTTCTTTCCCCATGTTATTGCCACTACATTATATCCTTAGCTGGCTAGCAAAGCAAATGAAGAAACAGAATATGGTTGGGTTTCCTTCAGCACCACTTCACAATCCCACATCTGACTTGAAGCTGAGGGTTTTTTTTGAAAAAGCAGTGAAATTATAGTCTGATTCAAGCAGATGATCAAATTCTTCTAGGTAATTCATCACCCTTCAGGGTAATGTTCCAACATAAAATATCCCCAAAAATCTTGAGCCAGCCAAATGTTGAGCCAGACCAGGAATGTGGCACAGCTGGCTGGGTGTCAGCTGCATAAGATCTCTACTGACCAGAAGGTCATGAGTTCAAGTCCTGCCTGTGTCAGGAAGAGGTCTCGGCCTATTGTCATATCATCAGGAGTCAAACCTGATGATGTCATATCATCAGGAGTCAAACCTCTTCAGAACTGTATCATTTCTGGTAAGCATTTCTTACAAGAGATATCTTTACTTATTTTGCTTTTATGCACTTGGACAAATAATGTCAACAATTTTTTCTATTAAATATTTTTTTGTGAGGTTCTTGAGTATTATTCATAATTTCCACGCAATTACCAATGGTTTTCCTGTATCAAAATTTATTTATTTTAGGAAAAAATTATATTTACACAAATTGCACAAGGCTGCACCATTTAAATGAGTGCATGGGTGCCTGAGTAGGAAGAGCATGCATAGTATCCTTCATTCAAACAATCAAAAATATTTTTCACAAGTATCTGCCCAGATTTTCAGGCCCCAAAACATTTTTGTGTACAGAAAAACCTCTCCCCCCAATCTCTTTATATATCAGTAGAAATTAATTTTCACAATCAAAACCATGAAGCGAGAAGGATCTTTCAGGTGGTTTACTTTTACTTGGATATTTTTTCATCACATTAATAGATATACATCCCATTCTCAAATCTTAGTTGTCATAGATAAAACTATAAGAAGCTGTCGCAAAATTAAATTGAAACTGACTTATATTAAAGTATATATGGTAATTTTTATACGTATGCATTGCACACATTGTTTCTGTGTCTGTACAAATTTCTACATATACATAGATGTGGACCAATGCTAAACCATTTATATTCCCTTGACCTGTGTGAACCAGAGATTCGTCCAAATTTTTCTTCATATGAATTTCTTTCTGGAATTCTGTATCTTTCAGGTCAAAACATACTTTCCATTAATTGTTGTAATGAAGTCAAAATGTGTGTGTTGTTTCATTGTTGGAATATGGGGTTAAGTGTTAGACAGACCCTAAAGGGTTAACTATGATAATGGAGGCATTTCCCTCCTGGGAGAATGTGTTGCCATAGTGACAGTGGGCGGAGCCAGCCAGGAGGCTAGCTTAGAATGTTGAAGAGGTTTGAATTTAGTCAGTTGGCCAGCAGCTGTGACCAGAGTTAGTTGGGATTTGGCAGTTGTCTGTTAGAGCTGCAAGTGTGCAGTTCAGTTCTGTGTGGGGATTAGGAAAATCCTAGTAGAGGACAAGTTTGGTCCTGGATAGTGGTGTAAATAACCTACAGGGTTATTTAGTTATATACCTATAGTAGCAGAGGAGTAATAGTGTCAGGGGAAGTTATACCCCAGTGTTAAATTGTTTGGAACTTCAAGTGTATACCTCTTCGGAGTCTGAAACCAACCAAGCATTGTACCCGTTTGTGTAATAAATTGTTAAACACTTTCAACACATCATCTGTGGAAGTCGTTTATTAATAAAGACCCTCACATCGGTAGCCAGACTTAATAATATGGTGGCAGCGTAATTGGAAATAGATCCTCTCACAGTGGGACGCATGCTTTAGGCTGCGTCTCCACAACGAAGTAGTGTCAGTGGTCAGTTTAAATCTATAAGGGGTTTCGACGCTAGCCTTAGGCGGCGTTCGCAAAATCACTTTGCTTCGTTTCAATTGTGTATAACCCCCCTCTGTTTCTTTTGAAGTTCAGATCAGGGGTGCTGTCATTTTTTAAAGCTTTGATTATGTTTTTATGGATTTTATCTAATTTAAAAAAAAATACTATTTACGTTTTACCGTTTCTGTATTATTAGATTTTAAGGTGTATTTACATTCTTTTAATTTAAAATAAATAAATGTTATTGATTAGAACTTAGGCCATATCACCATACCAAACCAAACCAAACAACAAAGCTTGATACAACTTATTAAAACTATGTAGTAAATTAAATAAGACACATAATAATACAGTAAATCAGTATGATAAAACTGAATTTATACATCATTCTTTTCATGTAAGCTGCTTTGAGTCTCCTTGTGGGTTATAAATAAATATAAAAGTGGGTTATAAATAAATTTAATAATAATAATAATTTCTTGATCTCATTTAATAGTAAATTAAGTATGAAGTATCTGAGCCAAATCAAAGCTACTATATTTGGTTACTCTTTTTACAACTTCTACCTAGTAAAAATTCCCTGCTACAAAACATGTCATTTTAAAGTGTGGGGAGGACTCTGGCCCATCAACACTGCCATATAATGCAATTTCAAACCTTGATAAACAAGATAAAGATCAGAGTTTGAATCCCCTCTAAGTTATAGAAAATCACTGTGTGGCTGTGGACACCTTATATACTCTCAGCCTCAGAGAAAGCCAAAGGCAGGGTCATTGAACATATCTTTCCAAGAAGTCCCTGTCACCCAAGGTTTGACATAAATAAAAAAAGACATGCAAACGTACAGCAACAGCAGCAGCCACAACGACAAGAAGTGAGAAAGAGAAGGAAGACAACAGAAGGTAGCCCATTTTCTAATGAAGCAAATTCCAAATATGCTTATCTAGAATGTTTATTAGCCTCAGTCAACTCATTCAAGGATAGCCCTGATACATGCATAATATTCACATCAAAGTTGGTTTCTGATCACATATAATTTTGCATGGTTTAGAGGTCAGGATTTTTGCAAACTACACAAAGATTGCTTTATTGATAAAATGACATTCATAAATGTCTAGGCCATCAGCTTTAATATACCAAAATTACTACAGGTGCTATCAGGCTTGGCTAATCACAATTTTCATAATAAAGATTTTCAGTAGGATTATCCATAGACAAGTAGCTACTTACATATACATGTTTGTTTGGGCATATTAAAACATTCATCCATCTCGAACTTGTTTCTTGGCACAGTCAAGTTAGGTAATACGTTGGCCAAGAAACACACCTGCTCTTGTGTTACTGCCTACTTTATGTTCATTAGCTGTATTTGCATAAACAATTAGAATTTCTTTTTGGTTTATAACTTGAAGATTTTGAGCTAGAAATTTGCAAATGGCATTCTGGAAGTCACAAAGCATATTTGAACAAGTGCTCTGAGACTACCGTGAACCCAAAAAATATACCCTTACAATGGTATCATTGGGGCAAGATATTAGTGAGAACATCCTGCAACAGAAAGAGCAGGAAAGACTAACAATGCATGAGGCATTTCATATTTTGATGCAAGAGATATAATAAAAGAAGAGAAGTACAGCATGAGAATTACTGGATCTGCTTCACTCCCAAGTGACAGAAATGCCATATAATGGCTTACATTCCTTGAAATTCTACTACTGTCATCTTAGGGTAGGGAGGTAGATGATCATCTGTTTTCTGCATCAGTTTGTTCTGCTTGTATCTGCTATATACCACTAGAACTGCCTACTATGGCTTTTGCCTTCTGTGGAGGAAAACACCCACACAGCAAGCAGAAAGACTGGCTGATCAATGTCAAAGACAAAACCACCCACATGATATTTCTAACTGTTAGAAGACCATGCAGGAAGCACTAGTTTTTCATTGTTATCACAGTTTTGCACAATAGCACAAGCTGCATTAATAAAACTTTCTTGGAAACACAAGAACCCCTGTCACAAACTGCTCTGAGCCCCCCCCCCCCCGCCCAGGGGGGGGGGGGTTGAGAAAGGTAGAGCAGAAATGCTGTAAATAAATTAATAAATAAATGTCAAAAAGAGTAATATCTCACTCTCTTGCACTATTATTACACTGTTCCATATTCTTACCTGTGACAACAAAATGAGACAAATGAAGATTTAGTGCCCTCACATACACATCTGCAGGAAGGAGAGATTCATCCAATATTTTTAAAGGTATATTCACTTTGTTTATTGAGTTTCCCCATATTACCTGTAATCTGGACATAGGATAATTCTTTAAATTCTACTAAAGCCAGTGGAATTTGAACAAGGTAAAATATACAGGGACTGTTGTGGATTGACACCAAAATGCTGCATATAGCTAACCCCATCTACAGCCCCATTCTGAAAGATATTGGCTTTAGAACTGTGCTGCCTTCTCCATCCCCCTCCCATTGTGTGCTCACTGGCAGATTGTAGGGGGCTGATGCGACAACTCAGACTGATTTACCTTGCTCAATTGAGGGCTTGCAAGCCATACCACAAAGAAAATAGGATCAACTTAGGAAAAACTGCTGCTGCCACTAGAATATCCGAGTAGGAGGAAAACGATTTAGAGAGGTTTATACCACTAACTGGATTTACAGAGCTTAACACATCTCTTCTCCTCTCTTTGCCTCCCTCTCTTTCCTTAAAGTCTAATACAGAACAGGTTTTCATACACAGAGATTTGGCAAACAAACTTCATTTGATCTCTCTGAGAAGCTTATGGGATACTTAAAAGTGGAAATGTAAAACTGTTCTTTTATAACATAAGTAATAGTTGAATCCTTAGTTATAATACTTAAATGGAGCATGGCTAAATATTTAGGTCAATTCAGTTAAAATGACATTTCCCCCCCTTTCCTGATGGAGAATGAATATATTTCCCATTTTGTTTAAGCTTAAAGTAGGACATAAACTTAAAGCTTCAATGATACCTCCGTTAATGAAGTAGATGTGCCCTGAGCATTATTTCTTGAACAGAAAATTTGGTACCAGAGATATAAATAGTAAGAAATGAATAGAGAAGAATAGCAGTTCAGCATGTTTTTGCAAACTGTTTGTGCCAAACGAATAATATCAACATGTGAAGTGAAACAACCATGTCAGGTTAACCTTGCATAAATAAACACATGCTAAATCTTCTCAATACCTCTTGAAAGCCTTTTCAAAATGTAAACATGACTGACTTTTCAAAATGCATCAAGATATGATCCTTTTATTTCACCAGTGTCTCCTTTTTCATTTTGGTGGCCAGATCTTTTTTTAAAAAACTTTCCAGAGGGGCTGGAAAGGCTTATCTCTTTTCTGATTATCTCTTTTGTTTCTGTTTCAATATTCTTGCCTACTCAGTAAGCAACTGCTGTCTACCTTGCATGTTGCGGTTAGACACACACAGTTACAGTATAATCCCATTCTTTACAAGCTCGTGTTTTACTACATTGTTTAATTGTAAACACTTCTACAATCCTGTATCAAAAGCCTGTGTTTATCTAACCCTTTAAAAACATCTTTCCAATCATGATGCTATTTAAGAAACATCATCCAGCAACATAAAAGACAAGAAGAAAAGGATGGGTGGATGAGCATAGTAAAAAGATTAGATTTGATCACAGGCTTAACTGAAATATGCCTGTATATTTCTATCATTTACCCTACAAATTATAAGGTGGAACAAAGAGTTTGTTGAGAAAAGGCAAAAGCTAGCCCACATGTTCAGCACCAATGGCATCAAACATAGGTGTAGGTCTCTATTTCACCACCCAATTGGAATAACTAAGCATAATCTTTTCTTTTCTCCATATAAATAAAATGGTAGCATTGATTAACATGAAAAAAATAAGCATATCACTTGAGGGGTAATATCAAAGAGGGGGCAACAACTGTTCTTTTTGTTTTGGGTGAAGTCTCTAATAATAATATTATAATATATAACAATGTATAGAATGCATTCATGATGGCACTGTTTTAAGAAGCAATGCCAAATTATTAACAGGGACTTCCCTGTTGCTTGGTGGATTTAATTTTTAAAGATATAACCACTGGACTGTTCTCAGAAGCAGAAATCACATTTTCTCCCTTTTCTTTTTGTGAAAAATACTGGTAATCGACATTTTGTACTGTGAGGGGAGAACAATTCTTATGATGCATGTCACCAGAAAATGAATGGCTAGTATTTTCAAAAAGCTTGGGGCCAAGGAAAAGAGGCCTTCAAAGAAATAGTCTAATAATAGGGTTTTCAGAGCTGAAATATAATGTGCTTTGAAGGGTTGGTAATGTGAACCAAGATGAATACATTTCATCTTTTTGATGATATCTTCAGGCAAAGTGAAAAGAGACAGTTTTTCTAGGTTTACCATTAAATGTTTGAAGAACTTCAAAGAACATGTTGGCATAGTGATTTAGAAATAAACTTTACTCAACCCGTTTGTTTTCATTAGAGCAGTAATGGGGCAGAACATCATGAATGGGGAACTTCCAAGCCAAATGATCACCATGGGGATCCCCAATGTGACCTGCAAGCTTTTTCTACTGCTATTCCAGTCAGTAATCACATGTGTGTGTGCAGTTTTTCTCATTTTTGATAAGAACAGTTACTTGTCCTCTGACAAAAGATTCCTCACCTTGTGCACGAGTAAAATCTGAAGCTGTTGCCAAAACATGAACAAACAAACCAACAAACGCTTCCATTTTGCACAGCAAACCTTTATTTGGGGACGACGACAAAGAGTATTGGGGGGGGGGGAAAGCATTTTGCACAAAATCTTAAAATGGTCAAAAAAAGAAGTATTATTTTGCTCAAAAGAGCTTGTCCACAGCAGCTCTTTCTCTCCACAGTAGATCAGAGGTCAAACCCAAATGTCCAGATATTGGTAATAGAGCTGTCCAAAAAGCAGTTTAGTAAGGTGACATATGAGGCGATATTAAGGCGATGGGTGCCCATGCATAAAACTTTGACTTTTCCTTAAAATTCACTAAACCTCATAAAATCTCTCAAAGTCAGTTTCATTTTTAGCACAAGAAAACTGTACCAGGAGCCAAAGAGGCAATTCCTTTTTAAATTACAGAGAGCTAGGTTGCCTGTTACCATTGTGGGAGGGCAAGCAAGCTGGGAAAGACAGAGATGTACATTAAGCTGCCATCCCCTTTCTTCTGATGTGAACAGAATTCTGGAAAATGTAGCTTGGGAAGGCAAGGACCCCTGTGGCAGAGAAATCAAAGGGCCCTGCCCTAAACTACATTTCCCAGAATTTTGCACACATCAGCAAGCCCCAGTGAGGGAGAGGAGAGCTATTGTTCGCTCATAGCAGCAGCCAGCCATGCAGTTTAGAGTTCCAATATTTTTTTGAATCTGCAAAGAGGACTAGAAGTAAATCTGTGCTGGACTGGGAGGAAAATCCCTACATTTAAGGGGATAGCTGATGTGTTTTATTAAAAAAGGGTTCTTATCAAAACTTAAATTTCCCCCCCAAAATCAGTATATATGTAAATCTTTCTGAAAATGGAGGGGGATTATGCCCTGGTTATCTTGTGTCATTGTAGACAAAATCAAGGAGCTAGCTCTTGCAGTTTTATTTTTAAAAATGTTGGTTGTAAACACTTTTAAATTTCCCCCCAAAAACAGTGGATTGGTCAAACAATTTGAAATATGAGGGAAAACAGTGGCAAATGTAGCAAGTTTCATCCTGATAGCTCAAAAACTGAGGGAGAAAGGAGCCCCTGAAATTTAAGTATTGGCACAATTACTTAACGAAAATATAACAAAAATCATTATATTACAATATGGACCCGTTATGATATTTTAGAAACACTTTAGTAACGATTTGCCACCCCTCCTAATTTAGTAGTGGGTAAACCATCAGGGAAAGGGAATTGATAGCATCCATGTCGTGTTGTGCCCCAACACCTCCATTCGCTGGTGAATTCTTTGCTTTTGCTGGGTGCTTTTGATGACAAAAGCGCCTGTGTGACCAGGAATCCTCCTTTTCCCTGATTGTATGGGGGCCTTTGCTGATTACAGCAAATATGCCCAATGATGTCCTGGAGCTCTGTGGCCATCTGCCTGAAGCCATGGATGGAGCAAAGGTAAGGTAATAGTGTAGCAGATTCAAACTAATTTTGGCCCTACTGGACCATCTTGACTTGAGCATCTGGACTCCATCACTGCAGTAGGATGGATATGGAAAGAGTGCGGCTTATGTGCTACATATAGATGAGCCCCAAGGCAGTTCTTTGTGATTATTTTCCCAAGTAAGTACTAAAATGCATAGATATAATGGGGGAAAGGCAAAAACTCTCATGCTCTCATCTGGAAGGGAGAAAACATTTAAATGTATTCAAAAATGGAAAAAGGTTATTATTTTAATTATTTGATCTTAACTTTAGACTTAATAGAAATAAGATGTGCTTTGCAGGCAGAAACCTATAATATGGAACTGACATCTGGCCCCACCCATTTGTCTTTGTGTACTCCTTGGTCTTGCTTTATTACATAGTCATTAGAATGTGGCATAAAACGCTTTTCCCTTTAAGTACCATAATTTTAGAACATTATCTTGAATCTTTGGGGTAATGAAAAAATCCTCATATATTAAAACATATTTCTGATAGTCAATGTATACAAATTATTAATGAGATTAACACATTTAATTACTATAGTACAGGTAGTACCAGAGTTACAAACACCTGACTTACAAATGACTCATAGTTAAAAACAGGGGTGAGGCAATGGAAAGTGAGAAAAAGTGAGAAAAATCTACCCAATGGAAATGAAATTCACTCTTGAAAGAGTTATCATGGGGAAAGAGTGTCTCCACTGTAGCTTTATCACCAATTCTTTTTTCCACAACTAGCCAGATTTTTCAAAATTCAATTATCGCAGGAACAGAAAATGGGATGAAATCTTCTAAACAGGGAGAAAGACAGGAAAACAAACACCAAAGGGGTGTTAACCATTCCCTTACAGAACCTATTTTGTTTTATTCTTTATTCTCTTTTGATTTCTTAATTTTCTTAAACGTTTATTGCTTGACTATTTACCCAAAAAAATTATAATTTTTTATTGAAATTTTTAAACATATAACATATAAAAGGGATTACCCATACATAAGAGTACACATATAACATTTTGTTTATCTTGTTCCACGATGGGCTGTTTCCCAACGAGGAGAATAGAAAGAAAACCAATATAGACAGTATAAAGTAAATAGAGATAAAGATAAGAAAAGAGTGAAGTTTCAGAATTTTGCCATTTGAACCTATAACTGAGTGCTCGGACATTTGAGGATCTGGTGGCGCTGGAATGATTTGTATTGATATCTTCGGTGAGTATCTATTCTTTGTATCATCAGTATGACTTCTTCCTTTCTAAGACCAGTATTTAACCCAGTAGAAGAACTACCAAAGGGAATTCCACATCTACAGACAGCGTTTTAAGACTCCTTTCTCCCAGTTACAAGCAGAGAGTAAAGCGCAGAGAGAGCTCGGTTTTCCAACTTAAAGACCGGTGGTTACATCAACTGGAATCATTATTTAATATCTAAACTTACTAGCTGCAAAAATAACAAAACAACACAGACCTCCTTGCTGTATTCCCCAGAAGAGAAAAGACCATCATATCTCTTTAAGATGGTGTCTACAAGGAGCATTTACAAGCAGCTCTCACTCCCTTTCGAAGCGCAGGCTGCAGACAACACCCGGAGAAGGAAGGAAAAGGGGGAAGAACCAACACAAACAAAGATCACACAGTTTTTCAGCCATGATAAGAAAACGGAGGAGGCGAATGAGAAGGCGGAGAAGGAGATTTGCTCAAGCCCTGCAGCATTAGATTGGACAATAGACCTGAGGGATGTAGTCACAATTTCTCCGATACAGATGAATTCACCAAATCTGGCAGACGAACTGGCGTGGAGTGGATCTGCAGCACCTGATAGAAGGTACAGCAGCAGTAACAGCAGCTTACAATCCATGCTTGCAGGGGAGTCGGAAGATCTGGAGAAGGACATCTCGACCGAGTCAGGACCAGAATTAACCCCCAGACGGGAAAAAGTATGACATTGCTCCCAAACTCAGCGGAATGCACACCGAATCCAACCCCAGATTATAGAATGCCGAGCAGGCAGCTTGAGGATAAGATCTCCAATATCTCAAGTGAAGTGGGATTTATGCAAACTATTTAGCCAGCAGTAATAGAATGTTAACAGCTATTACTGAAGCCATTATCGAAATAGACCACAAGCTAAAGGGAAAAGACAGCCAGCTCTCAACACCAACACCAACAGAGAAGATGCCTGCAGGTAAGCAGAAGCAGCCACAGAAAGAACCTCCCAAGCAAGGAAAGAAAAGCAAAAACATCAAATGCTGTGGGAAAAAACAGAGACAATTTGGCCCTGGGGCCAAAAAAGAAAGACCTCCTCAAACTCTGGAAGCTGCTTGAAGGACAGAATAAACCCAAGTCAACAAGGAGCAACAAAGAAGGCACCAAAAGCAAAAGAAGCAACAGGACGAAAAAAGACAACTATAAAAGCCCAGCAACCAAGCACTTAACCAAAAGCCCAGAGAAAGGTCAAATAGAAGTTGAAGAAAGTGAATCTAACGAAAAAGTCAACAACAACGCCATAACTCTGTAGCAGCACGGGTTGACACAAAGTCAACAATGCAATACCCCACGCGGGGGAAAGAGAGGACGCAAAAGACCCTTATATCAGGGTGGAACCCAAAATTAACTTTGATCCCAAATAAATTGGTGTTCCTAAATTATCCTAGGATAGGGAAACCTATAACAGATACGACACACATGGAACATCTACTTGACGTCATAGGTGAGGTTTTACCAGGGGCAGTGATGAAATCAGATATATTAGACCGTTTCATAACTATTGTGGCCAGTTTGGAAACACTCCGTTATCTCTAATCAGTCTCTGCTGAACCAGAAGAAGGTGCTATTTCATCAGATCGTCTTGTGACAATCCTTTATGCCTAACCTCACTCTCCTCAGGTTGTATAAAAGATATTTGTTCCAGCTTACCTGTCAGTTATCCCTTTCCTCACAAAGGTTGGAGCACATTCCAGTAATTTTTTCCTTGGCTAGTTAGAACATTGATGAATTAGAACATTGATGAATTTCACTGTAGCTCAGACTTATTCTCAGAGCAAATACAATATGCATTTTTGTTAAAGCTAATTAAAAGCCAGTTTCAGCTCTAGAAAAAGACCATGCTGCATTCTGAAGCATAGCACCAATAGTGAGAACAATGCTCAGTATAGTGTGCATCGTAAAATGGTTCTGCCTTTACTTATGATCATAATTGAAACTTCAAGCAGCTGAATGCTTTTTATACAATGCAAATAAAAAAACAAACAATTTATGACTGCAGTTGGTCTTTCAATTATTATCTTTTATTGTTAGAAGAGGTGTGCTTATTTAATCTGATCAAGCAATGAAATCCAATTCTTTATTCTTAGATTCTTTAAAAAAACACAGTGGGTCAACTTAGGGATGGTAGCAGGGGTAGCAGATTGGGAACAGAGAGGGGATCCCTGGAACCTTTCTTTCGGTTCTCTTAGTTGCCCTGCAGGAGACTTGTGATGCTTGTGAGACTGGAAAATCAGGCCAAATAAATCTGGTACCTGTCCACTTCCACATACATCTTTAAAAACATGACATCAACACTTCGTAAGCAGTTCTAGATTGAATTGTGGAAACAACTGAGCACGTGCTTCTTCAATGCATGGTCTACAGAGATCTTATATCTAAGTTCATTAGACCATGGCTTTCAAAATACCCATGGCGCAGTGAAAAATTTTATTCCACCCTGCTGCTTTCGGACTCTAACACTACAATAACTTACAGTGTTGCTAAGTTCTGTGCTGCTGCTCTTAAAATCAGACGGTTGATGACTGATAGGCAACACCCTGGGAATGCGGTTAGAGCAACATGTTACTGCTGAAATGCTTCTAAATTCGCAGTGTAACCCTCCTTTCCCCTTTAGTGCCCCCCCACCAGTGTTTTCTACCTCTCTCATCAACCACTCCCCTCCCCCTTTGGTTCCATACCTGTTACAATATCCTGTCTTTAAAAATATATATTTATACTGATTTCTAATCTAATTTTAAATGACTGTTTACTGGGGAGTTGTCCTTCCCCTCTGAGGGCGCTTGTGCCCGCTTTGTGCTGGTCAGTGACCATAATAAAGTTTTGATTGATTGATTTTAACCCTACAATCATAATTTGAGGAGGTTGCTTGACATAAGAGTGGTGATGGAAACCCATACTTTTTTTGCATTCCTATAAACCTATAGGAACATTGTGGATTTAATAGAAAGGTCTCCCCAACTCCCAGGTATCACTTATTTTTTTAATTTTAATTGTGGTATGCAACCTGCCCCTTCTGTTCACTTTAAGGATTACTTATCTACATAAATAGAATCTTGACAACTGGAAGTAAGCAGGCTAAGTATTCATTATCTGGCATTCCAAAATGCAGTCAGTCTCCAAATATTTTGGAATTCCAGATAGATTTGTTCTTAAGTTGAATTTGTACGTAAGTCAGAACAGGTACATTTTGAAGTTGAACTGCAGAGAAGTGGCTGAAATTGATTAATAATAATTCATTTCTGATATTTCAATGGCCTCTACTTTATTTTGTAAAAATTCAGAGGGGTGACATTTCATTTTGTAATCCAAATCTCCAAAGCTTCATAATTGTTTCATTAAGATTTGTTCCATTAGCTGCAATGGAGAAAATTTTTAGGCTCGTTTCTCTGTCATTTTTATGGCTATCAGGATGACACTTAGCACACTTGTAGGCAACATTTACAACTTTCATTCAGCCAAATTTCAAAACATTTCAGTCATCCACTAATTTTAAGGATGTTAATTATATATACTACAAGTGGTATCCCCTTGAATTTCTGCACAATGAGACAACATAAGCAAGACATCAAACTTCCAAAGTTTCAGAAAGATTTGTTTACCCATTGATTTGTAGAATTTTTTTTAAACCCCACAAGAATTTCTTTACAATGAGACAACATAAGCAGGGCAACAATGCTGCAAAGTTTCAGAAAGATTCGTTCGTCTACTGATTTTTAAGAATTTTAATTTTTTTTCTATGTCTCCTAATAACTCTACAAAGAAATACAGATGCTGTAGGGGAGAAGACCAGCTTTGCAGAAAGCTGTGCGATTGGCTGACAAGGAAAAAATAGCATGCAGCTGACATCGTCAATCACATCAGCCCCCTCACCCCCTACAATTACAGAGTATGCTATATTGTAAAAACACAGATTGAAATGCTCCAATCAACAAATATTTCCTAATCTCTTCTAAATTCTACAGAGGCTTCTATTTCACTACTTAATGCTTTGGAGGGGTCTCATTTTTATTAGTAATTCAGAGATTTGTATTAACAAATATATAAATTTCCAAATTATAAAACAGACTTTAGAAGCTTTGCACAGCCTGTGTGTGTGTCTATATATATATATATATAATCTTAAAATAGCATAAGGAACAGTTAATACCCTCGTGGTGTTTGTTTTGCTATCTGCGTTCAGAAGATTCCACCTGACTTTCTATCTCTATGGGTTGTTGTGGAAACAAGGATTGGATAAGATGGTTCAATGTACACAAACAATTTTGTGCACAAAATTATTTTTAAAATGTGAATTACTTCCACATTATGTTTATAAGGTGTATATGAAACATAATTTTAGACTTGAGTCTCATCTCCATGATATTTCATTATGTACATCCATGGAAATAGAGGTATTCCAAAAATGGGGTGAAATGAAATCCAAAATACTTCTGAACCCAAAATGTTTAGATAAATGAAACTCAAGTTACAAGTAGAAATATTAGTAGTACTCATCATTATTATTGCATCATTACTGTTATTTTGAAAAAAAGTTCTCCCTTATCCCCCTTTTTACTGATTGAAAATGTCTGAACTTTGATGGATGGCTGGGCATGGCTTTTCTTTGCGTGTTACTGAGAATGATGTGGGAATAAGGTATATTTTTGATGTGTGATGTACATATGTGTGAAGTCATGGATTATGATATATACTGAGGGGAATATTTTCTGTTATCCACTCCATCCTATGCCTGCTCCAAGGTTGCTGATTTTGAGTCAATTATATTTCAGCATATCCTCTGAAGACAAAGTATTTCATAGAATCATTTGGTATAGCACTTTGTTACATTTTCACACATGACTTGACTGGTTTTACCTTGCAATATTATTTAAGACAAATTTCAGGGCATTAAAATCCCATTAAGGTAATGGATTTTGAAACTCATGAATAAAGGGTTGAAAATGAGACTGAAAGATTCAGAAAATCACACATCACCTATAGGAACTCCTGGTGATGTGCAAACAGAAGCCTTTTCATTTGTAGATTGATTTGGTAATGTGAAAGAATCTGTTAACTATATGGTGCCACTTCCCGTAAAGTCACTTTTCAGTGGTTAGCACATTTAAAGGTTCAAATGTATTTTACTCAAAACACTTTGAATGTTTCCATTTGTTTCATTGTTCATGAAAGAATGTTTTGATGGCTTGTGCATTTTTATGGATGGACTCAATGACTGAGTGATTTCATTTCATTTCATCTCCCTTTTTACATTATCCACTTCTAAGTTATTGATGTTTAGATTAAACTAATGCTCGTGGTTGGCTGTAAGATTTTTAAAGCTTAGAAATTTAACCTGTGGAAGATGGATATACCTTTTTTTTTAAAGAAAATGTGGTACTTCTACCCCTGATTGTAGCAATTCAGATTAAGCTTTCAGTGATGCTCACAACTGGGGGCCACTGTGTGATACAGAATGCTGGACTAGATGGGCTGAGGTCCGATTCAGCATGGCTCTTCTTATGTTCTTATGTTCTTAAACTTATAAAAGTTTAAGAACATAAGAACATAAGAAGAGCCATGGTTTGTCTCGGAAAGCTTTGACCCCATCAATTGGTAGGTGTAGGGGTTCTTTGCCCCGATGTGCATGACTTTACACTTGTTTAGGTTAAAATGCATTTGCCACTTTGTTGCCCATTTTCGAGAGATCTTTCTGGAGCTCTTTACAATCAGTTTCATTTTTAACTACCCTGAACAATTTAGTGTCGTCTGTAAACTTTGCTACCTCAGAATTCACTCCTACATCCAGATCATTAATGAATAAATTAATGTGCCTGTTCTTTAATAATGGTTTCCATCACTTTGCCTGGAACTGAGGTTAAACTGACTGGTCTATAATTTCCTGGATCACCTCTGGATCCTTTCTTGAAGATCGGTGTTACATTTGCCTCCCTCCAGTCCTCGGGTACAGTGCCTGATCTTAGAGAAATGGTTATATATCTTAGCTAGAAGTTCAGCAATTTCACACTTGAGTTCCTTAAGAACTCTGGGGTGGATGCCGTCTGGAAATGGTGATTTGTTGACATTTAGTTTAGTAAGGCATGTGAGAACATCCTCCTTGTTTATCTCTATCTATTTTAATTCTTTTAATTCCCTCCCTGAAAAAACTGACTCAGCTGCAGGCAAATGTTGTCTGTCCTCCTGTGTGAAAACGGAGGCAAAGAAGTCATTTAGCCGCTCAGCAATCTCCTTGTCTTCACTGATTTTCCCTTTCTGACCAAGTTTATTCCAGTAGGGTGATACTTTATACCCCACCTTGGTGTTGAAAGCAAACACCAAAACAGAGCTGTCCTGGACTAGCAGTCGTTGTAGTGTGTTTTCCAAGGTTTTTGATTTATGATAATCCTAATCATTTGATTTATGATAATCCTAATCCACAGGGGTTTGTTTGCAGGATTCTTTCAGAAATGGTTTGCAAGTACCTCTTTCCAAGATTTAGAGAACATGACGCCCTAGGTCAGCCACTGGGTTTTTATAGATGACTGGAAATTCAGTTTCCTATCCTAGAGTCCCAGTCCAACATACAAACCACTTTTGTTGTTATATAGGTTTCAAATGCTACAAATCCAATTGTGATTTATAATTACATGTGAGATTTCACAAAATAACGTCAACGTTACATTATTTTTAAAACTGCAGTGAAAACACACTTTGAATTGTTCATCAAAGGGAATGATTGCCATAGCTGAGTTCTGTCGTTTCCTACCAATATAACATGCAAACTACTCAGATAAGAGCTGTGTTACAGCAGCCTGTGTTAATAACTAAAGGACGCTTGTCTAAATGTCAAACTGGACATTAAACAGGATGTGTGTATCTGCAACAAATCTATTTTCCATCACACAATCGGATTTTCTCAGTAATCACATCTGTGAATTGTGTTTACCTTCTAATGACAAGCAAAGCAGGCTCTGCGACAGGCTGGGAGGCTGGCCCCCTATATCTCCCGGAATGACCTGGCCACGGTGATCCAAGCTACGGTCATCTCAAGGCTGGATTACTGTAACGCGCTTTACGTTGGCCTTCCTTTGTCGGCGACCCGGAAGCTCAAGCTGGTGCAGAACACTGCCGCCCGGCTCCTGTCTGGAACCCCAGCAGGCCGCCACATCACACTTGTTTTGCAGGATCTGCACTGGCTCCCAATCGAGCACCGGATTGCCTTCAAAGTGTTGGTTCTCACCTTTAAGGCCTTGCACGGCCTGGGGCCAGCGTATCTGAGGGACCGTCTCACTCCATATTGCCCTTTGAGGTCACTGCGGTCCAAGGATGCTAATTTCTTGGAGGTACCTTCGGCGAAGCTGGCACGGCTGACATCCACCCGCCGGAGGGCATTTTCTGTCATAGCTCCCACGCTGTGGAACGCCCTCCCGGCCGACACCCGGGCAATGAAGGACCTGCTCCTGTTCAGGCGGGCCTGTAAAACCTATTTGTTTAGGCAGGCCTTCGATGGGTAGGCCCGTGTGTTCTTGGTTGTGCCACTACATCAATTGTGTTGTTGTTTTTACTGTGTTGCTCTGTTTTTTAATTGTTTTTAACCTTCTGTATTTTATTGTGCCTTCGGCTCTTGTAAGCCGCCGTGAGCCTTCGGGAGTCGGCGGCATAGAAACCCGAATAAATAAATAAATAAATAAATAAATAATCTGTCAGCCACTTCTCCAGTGCTTGGCAGTTGTTGGGAGGGTCAGACAGCACTAGAGGATAAAGGAGTGTCAGAGAAACAATGTGAGAAAGAGATGCAATTATTCCACCCAAAAACAATAGGAACAAAAATGAAGGTAAAATTTAGAGAAATAAAAATAAAATTCAAAACAAACTATTACCTTATACAAGCCACACAGACTATAGATAGATAGATAGCATTAAATTTTATTTATTATAAATAAATAAATGCAGGACAACCCTGATAACCACCAGACTGGTATCCCTTGTTTTATTTATTTATTTATTTATTTATTTATTTATTTATTTATTTATTTATTTATTTATTTATTGGATTTCTTGGCCGCCACTCCCAGGTGGCTCGGGGCAGCTCACAAAATTTGGAAATATCAAAGTACAATAGTGTACAAACAGTAAAACATTAAAACCACACAGCAATAACAACAATGATAAAACATTAAAAAAATTAAACATTAATCCACATGCATCAAAGCATGTAATTTCTTGGCATTTTCTAAGTTCTGTAGTATGACTGAGTGGAATCCTTAATCCCGAAATCCTTCATTTCAATAAGGTTTGCTATTATCCACAATTTCACATATCCACAAAGTCTGGGAATAATCCCTCATAGATAAGTAGGTAATGCTGCACGTTTCACAAAAAATTGAAGGATAATCATTGCATCTTTAATGAAGTATGCAGTAGGCCCTGCACTTTTTTTGGAGTCTAGGGATACAGGACTCTCACAAAAGCTGAAAAGCTGAAAAGCTGCACGTTACACGTTTTTAATCTACTAGAACATCTCTAGAAATCTCTGGGTCATCCAAGCCAATTTCCATTCTGAAGGACCTAATGAATCCCAGAGAGAGCATATTAATCAAATCCATAAGTCATCAAAATCATAAATGTTAAACCCACAAACTGTACTGTGTTCATTCTGTAAAAGCTACTTGTCATTAGAATGTCTGGTCCAGCTCACCTTGATGAAGAACTTCTTCTCCAGGGGCATATTATCCCCATTTTGCTACTTTGTTTTGTAGCTTGGATAGGGCCTGGCTGCTACATGACGCACAGCAGGCCCAACACACATTCCTCCCGAAGTGGAAGTGAAGCTCCAAAAGGTGCTTCCTCCATCACTATAGAGAGGAAAGTATATTTTGGATAGCTCTGATGGAGCTACCTGCACTTTTATTTATTTTATTTTATTTTATTTATTTGGATTTTTGCACCGCCGACTCCGAGGGCTCGCGGCGGCTCACAAGGCCAATGGCACAGTGCCAGAGGTTCAGCATAAAAACACAGGGAATATACATCACTTAAACATGCAATACAGTTAAAATAGTTGAAACGGTTAAAACAATTAAAACAGTAAACAATGAACAGTGGCCGAAAAATCGGTCCATTGCAGATGCAGGGCCTACTCACCCCCCCCCAAAACACACACCAAATTGTGAATTACCATTTACATTCTGAATCTGCATTGTCTGTGTAGTTGGCATGACCTATAGACATTCACATGCAGTGAAAAAGATATGTGGAGTATACATGCTTGGAATAAGTTCAACTGATTAGATGTTGCTGAAGAACAATCAACATAGGAGAATCAATGTGAAGCTTTTTTTTCTTCATTGAAAGCAAAATGACTGATATTCAGTGGCTGTTCAGTAATTCTTGCGACCTCTGGTCTTCTCTCCGTTCCAAAAATATTCATTTTCTGTTAATTTATTTATTCCATTAAATTCCATCTTTCTCTAAGCCTATGTTAATTTACTAAGAACTGATGATAATAACATGATACATGAAAATGAAAAAAGTATATTATATGACATTGTACAGCAGGGGTCAGGAACCTCTTTGACTCAGAGAGCCATGAAAGCAAAATATTTGGAAATTTATTTCAGTAAGAACCATATAATATATACAGTATATAATATATTTTAAGACTGAATTCAACTAAATGTGCATATATACATACATATTATGAGAAAAGGATTCCCCCGGCAGAATGACGGGACACCAGACCTTTCTCTGCAAAAGGCATGCTCATGACTCCGGGAAGGAAGAGAAGACGGAAGGAAGGGGGGAAGAAAGAAAGACAGAGGAAATGAAGGAGGGAGGAGGAGAGGAAGAAAGAAAAGAAGAACGAACTATGGAAAAGGTAGAAAAGAAAAGCAGGAGAGAGACAGGAGGGGAAAGACAGAAGGAAATGGGAAGGGAGAAAAGGAAAGGGAGTGAGGAAAAAGTAAAATAATGAAGGGAAAAGAAAGAAGAAGAGAGAGGGAAGTGAAAAGAAAGGGAGGAGAAGGAAAGGAAGACTTGGGGAAAAGAATAAAAGAGGAAGGAAGGAAGAGAATGGAAGAGAGAAGGAAGGGGAGAGAGGGAGGGAGGGAAAAGGAGAGCCAGATGCAATGATGAAAAGAGCCACACCTGGCTCCCGAGCCATAGGTTCCCTACCCCTGTTGTACAGGATAATGTACATGTGCTAAGTTCTGAGATACTTTTAAATTGCAAAATTTCAGATAATTTTTGTTCTGGTTCATACTGTTGCATTCACCAGTTGGCTACCAAATTGCAAACACGAACAGGGTCAGTTCCCCCATCATCACTTGTAATTTGGTTGGCTGAAATTAGCATCTTTATTAAGCAACCCATTTACTTTCATCTTCAGGGAGATAAAAATCAGGAGCTGCCAAAGTCATAGCTCCTGGCTGATTGGCATGGTTCAACTTTTTTCCTGAGTCTCAAGCACTACATTAAAGCCTTAGTTATTTCATTGGAGATAAGATTATTTTTTGCACATCTGGAAAGTAATTTGTCTTTTACATAGTATCTCTCCAGAAGGTACTGCATGGAATGAAGTTATCTCTGCCAATCAGACCTATGGATACCTTGTGATTCAACAAGTCCACCACCAATGCTGTCCACCATCCAAGGCAATAAGAATAATTCTTGTCATTGTAAGCAGGTGACAAAAGATGTACATATGCTGTATTTTGTTGGAGCCATCATATGTTTTACAGGCAGTCCCTGAGTTACAAACTTCCAATTTACATACAACTCCTAGATACAAATGGGGGAGAGGTGGTAAGACAATAGGATGTGAAAGGAAATCTACTCATATGCAGGGAAATTAATAATAATAATACTTTATATATAACCTATTTTGTCTCCCCAAAGAGATGCAGAGTGGTTTACATAAATAACAAAACAGCAAACATTCAATTTCAAAACAAAATAGACAATCAAAGCAAAAACATAAAATAGAGTAAACTCAATATAACTTATAAACAATCAAAAACAATGGTTAAACTGAATAAACATAATAAACACAGAGTCATACCAATTAATATGCAATACATTAAATGCACAATATAATATAACATGCCATAACAGTAAGCTGAGGTAAATATCTGTCATCAGGTGTATCAGATATGTTAATTGCCTTCCTTTCCATAAAATAGATTATGTATTTAGAAGAGTTTTAAAGGAGAGGAGGGCGTAATTTTTAGTTCTTTCGGGAGAGAGTTTCAGAGGCAGGGAGCGGCCATGGAAAAGGCCCCCTCTCTTGTTCCGTGCAACCAGCTTGAGACGGAGGTGGGATCAAGAGCAGGGCCTCATCCACAGACTAAAGTGCTTGTGCTGGTTTAAACAAGGAGATGTGTGTGTGTGTTTTCCCAAATAGCCTGGGCCTGATCCATGTAGGGCTTTATAGGTAATGACAATGTATTTAGCCCAGAAGCACACCAGCAGCCAGTGGAGCTGCCTTAACATAGTTGTCCACTCCCTGAACAACACACCAGTTAGTCATCTGACTGCCGATCTCTGAACCAGCTGGAGTTTCTGAACTACGTACAAAGGCAGCCTCACATAGAGTGTGTTGCAGTAGTCCAAATGGGAAGTAACCAAGGTGTGGCATACAAGTTTTAACTGTGCAAAGGTGTTCCTGGCCACCACTGACATCTGAGGTTCCAGGGTGCTGTGTTTGTTTCAGTAAGAGATTTAATAGTATGTGTTTTAAAGCTGGCTATGTGTGTTTAGAAAGTGATCCAGCATGTATAGAGTTAAAGGATCACAGAAGTTCAACGTGTTCCTAGAAAGGACTGTAAAAATGTTTTCCCGCTTCCGGTATTGAGAATGGACTTTCGTCATCATAATGGAATGTTGGAGGTGTGCCTCTACTGCTAACAGAAGCTAGAATCGCCATTATTCTAAGAAGATGCTCCCGAAGCATCTTAGAATAGCATCTTCGGATGTGCTATGTGCGATGTGTTGCTGTATATAATGTAAATAAACCTAATTGCTCTATGGCTGCAATCCATCAGTCCTTTCACCACCGTGCTCTGACAAACAATGACTCCAGAAGCACCCCTAGACTGCCCACCTGCAACTTCAGGGAGCATGTAACCCCATCGAGCACAGTTTGTAATCCCACACCCTGATCCGCCTTCTGACTGACCAGGAATACCTCTGTTTGTCTGGATTTACCTTCAACTTAGCCTTCATCCAGACAAGCACTTGTTTAGGGGCAGGACTCCTGTAAGAGATTTCATGGAAAAAAAGATTGATCTTTGTTCCATGACAACCTACATTTTTCAAATTTAAATTGTCACAGGGACAGAAAGTGAGAGAAAATCTTCTGAACAGGGGCACAGACAGCAAAAAATGTTATAATAATAATAATAAACTTTATTTATAAGCCGCTTCCCTCTCCCCAAAGGGGACTCAGAGCGGCTTACATGGGGCCGTGCCCAAACCACAAATCAGAAAATATCAGACATCAAAAAACAATAAACACAATAAAAACAGTAAACACAGTAAAATAAATACATCTAATGAAAACACAATAACAAATGCATCTAAAACAAAAGAAAAAAAGAAGACAAGAGGGCGGGCCACATGTACATATAAGATGTTTTAAAAAAACTGGGAGACTTCCGGGAGCAGAGATGGCGGTAGGCACGGGAAAGATGGGGCTCCCGCTTTCCCAACCTCGTTGAGCTGTGGGGTGAGCGCGTTCGCTCCCCTCTCCCGGTGGATCGATACCGGGAGAAAACGCCAAGCACCCGGTGCTTCTCTGACGGTCCATAAGCCATCTCTCCCCTCAAGGGAGGGGTGCCGGGGGGCCCCAGAGTTCAGCACAGGATCGCGCGAACGGCTCCGGGGGAAGCGGATCAAACGATCCGCAACAACTACGTGCCCCTGCTCCAAGAAACAAAATAGCTGCAAGATCAGCTTCAAGAAAGATCAAGCAACTTAGCTGCTGCATGGTGGAACGATTCAAGCAATACAACAAATTGTAAGTGCGGGGACTATAGCCATTACACCAGGCCGGTAGAAAGTGCGGAGGGTTTGGGAAAAAAAACAAAAGGAGACAACCCCCGGCCCACCCTGAGCGACCCTTCTTTCAGCACATTGGCACCAGTACCAGTTTGAGGGGCCAACATTTAATCTATAATTGGAAAAAGCCAGAATTTAAAAATCAGAAAGAAGCAGTTCCTGACCTTGAGTGCCATATTGTTGTGGCTACCGCTGGGCGTCTTCATAAACAACGGCCACCTTGGCGATAAAGAGGGGAGAGTGCAGAGATCGCGCGGGAGGAAGGAAGCAGGACCACAGAACTCTCGCGAGAGAGGGCAGAGGACTGTAGAGCTATAAATATACCAGAACACGGAAGTAAAGTCTCCAGTTTCCAGACGCCCCCCCCCCTATGGAATGCGGAGGAGTGCCGAGGCCACAGAACTGAAGTGAGTAGCAGACGAGAATTGGGGAGTGTAAGTAGCGATAAAATCAAAGAACTATAGAGGAACAAAGAGAAGATAAGTGGCAAGAGGCAAGAGATTCACCTCTCAAGAGGGTAGTTCAGCTCAACGTGACATATCTTTCCACCCAAAGAGGATACAAAGGAAGAGAGGGACAAGTGTCAGGATGACGACCCCCAAGAATGTTCCCAAAGAAGGGAGGGACCTGGGCACTCCGATGGGGCAAAGAAGAGGATCTGGGAGTGGGGGTGGCAGTGAAGCCACAAACATGAAGGATCTACTAAAGGAGTTACAGAAAATCAGAGAGGACCAACAGGAGAACCAAGCTGAGTTCAAAACAATACTGGCAACCCAAAACAAAAAATTGGAAGATAAGACGGATAATATGAAGACTGACATTAAAGATGAGATCCATCACCTGAAGAATGATTTGGTTGCAGCCTTCACCAGAATAGACGAGATAAAGATAAAAAACAGAGCCATGGAAGAAAATCAAAAACAACTGAAGAGAAATGTGGAAGACCTTCAAAACACAAATGACAAACTGGAAAGTAGGATGGACAGATTACAACTGAGTGAAATGGATGGACAACTCAGGTTTAGGAACCTGGAGGAAGAACCTAAGGAGAACACAAGACTCAAGGTCATTACACTACTAGCTACCTACCTAGAAAGAGGACTGAACGAGGTGGAGGCCGAGGTGGATAGGACCTATAGAGTCCAATCAGCCTATGCTAAGCAACACAAAACCCCTCGAGATATTATTGTGAATTTCGTCCGAAAGGTGACCAGAGACAATATCCTGAGATTAATAAACAGAAAACCAATAATACATGCGGGGAAAAAAATTATTGTCCTTAAGGAAATCCCACAACAAGTTCTACAACAAAGAAAAAAGTATAGTTTTCTTACGGAGGAACTGAAAAAACGTAGAATAAAGTTCAGATGGGAGAAGACGGAGGGCTTGATGACGACATACAAGGACAAAAGGTGGTGGATAACAAACGAAGGCAAAGCCAGAGACTTTTATGACAGGTTAATTGAGGACTCAGCCAATAACAAATCAGGTTCATCCTCAAGAGAGGGTAACTCCAAGAAAAGACCGAGGCTCAAATCGCCAAAGGAGGAAGAGGAGAAGAAGGACAATCAAGCGATTGCGCCACTGCCCTCCAGAGGGGAGAAATTGGGAGAGGAGTTAGACGACGAGACGGAAGAGGGGGAAGATGTGAACGATGCTTGAGCCCCCTTTGAGAATCTACTCACAGAATGTGAATGGGCTAAACTCGCCATGCAAACGCAACCGCATTTTTAATCAATTGAATAAAAAGAAATATCAAATTATAGCATTACAAGAAACTCATATTTCGCATAAGCATGTTTCCCATTTAAATAATAAAAAACTGGGTAGGGTTTTCTTTTCATCTTATGACACAAAAAAAGGGGGAGTGGCGTTGTATATACAGGAAGATCTATCCCCAGAGTTTAAGTTTAGGGATATCGAGGGAAGAGTAATAGCAGTACAAATTAGCTTAAATAATGAAAAAATACTGATTTGCAATATATATGTGCCCAATGGTCCGAAGACTAAGTTCATTAAATATCTGAGAGATAGTATAGATAAAAATGAAAGTGATCATTTGATTTTGATGGGGGACTTTAACAGAGTTTTGGATACCAGAATGGACAAAAGTACAGAAGGACGGAAGAAAAAGAAGAAGGAATCAAGTCTCTTACCGAAGACCTTTTTGTCTTTCAAAGAGGACTTGATATTAGAAGACTCTTGGAGGGCTACTCACCCTTCGGAGAAAGACTACACCTTCTTCTCCTCGCGCCACAATTCGTGGTCGAGGATAGACATGATTTGGATGTCCGTCCCATTAATACCAAAAATCAACAATATTAAAATACTTCCATGCATCTACTCAGACCACTGCCCAATTGAACTAACAATAAATAGTCCCATGATTAGAAGACAATGGAGATTGAATGATAACCTCTTAAAATTGGATTTGGATATTAAAAAAAATAGGGAACTCCTCAGGGAGTTCTTTATTTTTAATGATTCAGAGGAGATAAAACTACAAACCCTTTGGGATACAATGAAAGCGGTGATGCGTGGGTACCTTATACAACAGAACACACAAAAAAGAAAAGCTAAGAATAGAGAAAGTAAAGAGTTAGAAATAGAGATTGCGAAAATGGAATTAAAATTGAAAAGGTCTCCTAATAAGAAGGGGATTAATAAGAAACTGCAACAGATGATTAAAAAGAAACAGAACTTAGATATAGAGTCCCTAGCTAAACAATATAAATATATAAAACAGTATTCTTTCGAGAACGCCAATAAGCCGGGGAAATGGCTGGCGAGTAAAATTAGGAAAAAAAGGCAAGCACAACATATTATAAGAATAAAAACGGGGGATAGGATCTATACAACTACCAAGGACATCCACTCTCAATTTATAGATTTTTATAAACAATTATATAAGAGGGATGATATCTCAATAGAGGCAGTAACTGAATATGTTTCCAATAAGGGTCTGAGGAAAATATCGGATGAGGAGAGAGAGGCCTTAAATAGGGAAATTTCAGAGGAGGAAATTGGAGAGGCAATAGATAAATTAGATAATAATAAAGCCCCGGGCCCAGATGGGTATACAGCAATCTTTTATAAAACAATGAAAAGTGAACTTATCCCCTATCTGAAAAAAATCATGAACTCAATTTTAGAGAAAAATGAGGCCCCGAACACGTGGAGAGAGGCAGTGATAACGATGATCCCAAAGGACCCTTTGGATGCGGCCGATGTTAGAAACTATCGACCCATCTCGCTACTAAACTGCAACTACAAAATATTTGCCCTTATTGTAGCCAACAGACTAAAGGAGTTTCTGAAAAAGTGGGTTGGAGAGGACCAAGCAGGCTTCTTGCCTAATAGAGGCACGAAAGATAATTTAAGAGTGGTTTTGGATATTCTGGAGTATTATGAGACAAATACACAAGAGGAGATGGCCTTTTTATCGCTGGACGCTGAAAAGGCCTTCGACAATATAAACTGGAATTTTATTGAAGCTGTTTTAAAGGAACTAGATATGGGATATGGTATTATGAATGCCTTTGGCGCGATATACTCCACCCAAGAAGCCCGATTAAAAATAAATAATGAGACTTCGGCCAAATTCCAAATTGAAAAAGGAACTAGACAGGGGTGCCCGTTGTCACCCCTGCTGTTCGTTCTGTCGATAGAAATATTGTTGAGAGGGATAAGAGAGGATAAAGATCTGATGGGTTTGAAACTAGCAAATCAGGAGTATAAAATAAGAGCTTTTGCAGATGATGTTATCTGCATTATACATGATCCAATTAAAAATATCCAGTTTTGGATGCAGAAGCTCGAGGAGTTTGGTAATTTGGCGGGTTTCAAACTTAACAAGAAAAAAACGGTTTTCTTGACTAAAAACCTGTCAAAGAAGAACCAAGAAATTTTGGAACAAAAAACGGGATTTCAGGTAAAAAGGAAAATAAAATATTTAGGAATATGGCTGACGGCCAAAAACTCACAATTACTGCAAAATAATTATGAGGACAAATGGAAGGAGATAAGAAAGGATTTAAATAATTGGAGAGGCCTGAATCTCTCGCTGCTTGGAAGAATAGCAGCCATTAAAACGAATATCCTCCCTAAACTCCTGTATTTGTTCCAGAACATTCCAATTATCAGGAACCAAAAGATATTTCAATTGTGGAATAAGGATCTGTCTAAATTTATTTGGAATGGAAGGAAACCAAGAATCAAATACAAGGTGATGATCGACAGGACGAGCAGAGGAGGCTTCGGACTCCCAGACCTTAAATCATATTATGAAGCATGTGCCTTACTATGGATAAAGGAATGGATAACATTAAAAAATGTGAAACTGCTCACTCTGGAGGGATTTAACCTCAGAGTGGGCTGGCATTCCTATCTCTGGTATGGGCAGGTTAAAATTGAAAAAAACTTTGGCAACCATTTTGTCAGGTCAGCACTAATTAAAGTTTGGAACAAATTCCGACCACTCTTTTACACTAAAACCCCGCTTTGGGTTTCCCCCATAGAGGCAAGACAAAGAAGGCTACTTGGATGGCAAACTTGGCCAACTTATAAAGATATCCTAAAGAAAAATAGAGGTGAATTTGAATTGAAGTCTCTAGATGAATTGAGACTCCAATTTAAAAATATGTCCTGGCTTCAATATATGCAAATAAAGGAAACATTCAAGAAAGATGACGTTTTAGGCTTTGAGAGAAAGGAGGAATTCTGGGAAAAATTAATGGTAAAAAGGAATAAAAATATTACTATGTTATATAACAAATTACTGGAGTGGGAGACGGATACAGAGATAGTTAAAAGCTGTATGATAAATTGGGCTAAAAATATAGGACGCCAGATAAAATTACAAGAATGGCAACAAATTTGGAATAAAAAGATCAAATATGTATATGCAGTTAGCTTGAAGGAGAACTGGCTCAAGATTTTTCATAGATGGTATCTGACTCCCAAGAAACTCAGTATTATGTATAAAAACAATTCAGACAGGTGCTGGAAATGTAAAGCGCATGAAGGAAGTTTCTACCACTTATGGTGGACTTGTGATAAAGCAGCTAAATTCTGGAAGAATATCCAGGAAATAGTACAAAAAATACTACAAAAAGAGATACCATTAAAACCAGGATTCTTCCTTCTCGGCTTAACTGATAAGGCAATTCAGTTGAGTGAAAATGAAGGCAGACTGTTTACATATATGATAACAGCAGCTCAAATAGTCTACGTGGCAGTCTGGAAGCTGGAGAAGTTGCCAGACATGGATGCTTGGCAGGAAAAAATCTGGGAAATCAGAAATATGGACAAATTGACCTTTTATTTAAAACAGAGTAGTGGAAAACCAATCAAAACTACGGATTGGTCCCAACTGGAGGACTACTGGAAGTTGGATTAATGTAACATTTTGAAACAGTAAACTTGTATAGCCCCCTGGGTTAAGGGAAGGCTACAAAGTAAGTTAAAAGAGTTGTAGCAGCTATATTGAATGTAACCTTTAAAGAAACAATCTTTACTATGTAACCATTTATTGTGAATAGATTATTGACTTAAAGATATTTAAGGGAACTTGACTGACCGTACAAATAAGGGAAGTGATTTGTTGGTTTTTTTTTTAGTATGCATGTGTTGTTTGGATGTTTTTGCCCCTAACCTCTATTCCCTACCCTGTCCCTTTTTCCCTCCCTCCCTTCCTCTCTCCTCCCTTCCACGTGCACTGTGATTTATGTTTATGTCTTTGTATCACTGCAATATTGAAAAAGTTTCACAATAAAAATTTATTTAAAAAAACCTGGGGGAGATCAATGGAGTAGGGCCAAAACGTGAAGTCGCAAAGGGGAAGTAAATCCAAAAAAACGGCGTTGGGGGATCTAGTCTCCAAAGGCTAGGTGGAAAAACCAGGTTTTCAGTTGTCTCTTAAAGGCTTCCAGTGAAGGATGTTAATCCTTCGATATGCTATCCAAAACTAAAATAAATGACTGGAGCTACACTTGAAAATGTAGCTATTCTAACTTACATACAAATTCAGTTAAAGAACAAACCTCCAGAACTTATCTTGTTCATAACCCAGGAATGAGAACATAAATTGCATAAAGTTGGGCTTCTCCAACAGCATGTCTTCTCTGGGACACAGAGAAATTGATTCAATTGCAGGAAAAGATGTGAGGGTATTAAACAGAAGCCCGTGATCACCTGTTGGACATGCTTCATATGGCAGAATGGGGTTGGACTGTGTATCTCTTGTGATCTCTTCCAACTTTATGAGTCAAAGGTGAAAGATCCTCATATTTTGTTTGACAGAAAGATGTGGCACGTAACAAAATCTCCATAATGCAGGCTTGGAACAATATAAAGGTAATGGCAAACATCCTTCCAAACATTTTTAGAAATAGACCTCACATTTCTTTCAACTAAAGTATTTATGGAACATGGGTTTTCTAAGTATTAAGACTAGTAGAATATAGGCAAATACCAGATGTAGATTAAGCTAGCAATGAGTTTCCTTAGGGGATAGTTGCTGAAAAGCTGTCCTTATCAATTAAAATTGTCTTAAATAACCTCAGGTTAAAAAGTCAAAGAAAAGGTGTAAATTTCCATAGTTTTCATAAGCATGACTTCTTTACACTCAGACAAAGAATTGTATTTAAATGGTAGATGTTTCTGCTCTTGGCATGCAAAATCAAATAAAAGTGACATGCTTTATACAAGTGTCTAGTCAGTCTTTGACCTTCCCCAATTTCTTCAGCTTTTCTTTCTCCTCTCTTTACTGGTAGTTTGTCAAAGTATCTTAATATCTTCATATAAGAGGCTGGCTGCACAGCAACTCCTCTTGTAGCCATAGAAACATCTATTATACTATTCACTCTGGGCTGTCTAATGCCTTTCTTGTTTTCTGTACACCAAAGCAGAGGTAAATAAACAAACGCCTTCAATATGATATGTACCACAGATTATATTTCCCTTCTTACTTGTTTATTCATTTAGCAGGAAACTAAATATGAAAAGCTTCAACGGAAGGTAGGCAAGCACATTTCAACACAACAAAAAGACAGTGCTGCACATAACACCAAATCAAGTGATGTACATTGAAAAGTCTTTAGACTAGTTCGTTGCTTTTATTTATCCCAGAAGGAAGGCAGCAGCGAGCAGCTGGGAAGGCAAATCCAAAAACAATATACAAAGAACAACTCATTATTGAATGGAACCTGGTGCTGGAAAAGCTTGTGCTGTGTGGCAGCGTACCCTCACTTTGCCCTATGGTGCTTTGCTACAAGGTTGGCCAATGAAATGGTCACAGTGGTGGAAGAAAGGAAAAATCTGACAGTTGCCATGGTTGTGCTGTGGTTGTTTAATGTCCTTCCAGGGTGTTTTTGTAATTGCACATTTACTGTGAACCAGCCTGAACTGAAATGAACTGAGACTTTAATAAAAGTTTTTTTTCTTTTTGTTGGGCTGGGAAAGATACTGAAAAGAGAGAGAAAGCTGATGTGGCGTATTAGCTATCTTTAATTCTTCTCCTCCTGCAGCTGATGTTGCTATGCAAAATGATAAGCAGTTAGGAAAGATAGCAAGTACGGATGAGGTGGAGCATGGCCAAATGAGAACATAGGATGGTTCACTATTTTGGAAAACTAATGGTTCTCACATATCCTAACTTCGTTGTCCATAACACTATTCTTTTGGCATTTTGTAGTTTTCTTATGATACTTGTAGACTATGTATCCTTTTTATAACCCCCATCCTCACCAAAGCCAGAATGACAGAAATAGTTCTACTTACTTATTTTAGGACATCCATTCCACATAAACCGCCCCACCTAGTCCTCAGATACTTCTCAGGCTCATTGTTTAATGCTCTCGTTTTATTGCCATGCTTTTTAATGCGCAATATTCTAAATGAAACCTATATTAACTAACTCTAATTCAGCACAGAGCAACTTTTTAATACATTCCAAACAGAATTTCTTTTTGTGCAAAACTTCCTGGACCTAGTCATTTTGCATGTGACAGCCATGACATCCTCAGAAAAGGCAATGGGGTCTTCAAATTACTTCTTATTACATAAAAATAAAAGAAAAAAGATCTCACATTTGTTTGAAATTTGTCAAGCTCCTCAGGAGATACTAGGGTGATAAATTTCATGTAATCCTGCCAAAAACCCACAACAAAACAAACCAACAAAACCAATTATGAGAACCAGGACACAAAAAGGGAGTTACTCCAGTAAATAGACTATATATTCAATAGTCCTGGTTAGGTTAATCGTAATGGTCCGAAATTCAGAATAAATTAGTATTTAAATTACTTTAGAAATGGTTTTGAAGCGATGTAAGCAACGTGGAAGTGAAGTTGGTAATTCAAAGCCATGGCCTGCCATTTTCGGAAAGAAATCATTATACAAAACAAAAAAACCAGACTCACCGCCAGCCAGCTCCCTCTCTGACAGCTGGTTCCATCTCTCGGGGGGCTGGGGAGCAGAGCCGGGAAAAGCACGCCGGATCGGGACTTGGGAGAGCCGTAGGACGGGGAGCCATGGGAGGAGCCATGCTGCCGGTCTGAGGCACTTCCCCTCCTTCTCCAATGCCTAACTGATGCGAGAAGGGGAAAAAGCACTTCCAACCCGGGTTTAACAGGGCTCCTGGCCCAGGTCCCTCTCTCCCGCGAGAGAAAGGGACCTGGGACAGGAGCCCTGTTAAACAAACATGGCTTGGAAGCACTTTTCTCCCTTCCCACAACAGTCTGACATGGGAAGGGAGAAAAGCGCTTCCAAACTGGGTTTAACAGGTCTCCTGGCCCAGGTTCCTCTCTCCCGCGAGGAATTATAATGTACTGTATGCAAATTTTGTCACTGAAGCAATTAATGAGACTATGCTGAAAGCAGACATGAGTTCACATTGTGAACATCATTGCTTGGTTCTCTGTTTGTAAGTTCTGGTACTGTGCTTATATAGGTACTATTACTGCTATGTTTACAAACCACAGTACAAACAAGAACATAAAGTCAGCATGTTCATATTTGACTGCATCGTTCATTGAATGGATTTTCCCTATGCTGGTTGTGTGTTTGTTAAATGAAAATATCCATATAAATGTAATCCCAATTGTTTTAGAAATGAACTGCAATCCTGAAGAGCTCGTCATATCAAATTCAAGAAATGACCTGCACAGATCCTAATTAGCAATGCTTAGATTTGGCGAGAAACTATCCAGTATTAAGTTCCTTCCTTATTGCAGATAGTTTCGTAATATACAATCTGGAACAGAAATTTGTCTGATTCTGAATTTTCTTCATTTTATCATTTAGTGATAACCATTACAGCTCACTGGGTTGTTCGCCTGTGGTTTCTTATTATTGCTCAAACACTGAAGTCCGATCATTCTTTTTCTTTCTATCTTCCATTCCTCCCCTCGCCTTCTCTTTCCTTTTCACTTGATTCACAATGGAGGACAAATACTGCTGAATTAGTCTTTCCAAATAAGGAGATGGTAAACATTCAACCATTGAAATCAGATTAATGGAATAATTTTGCACTGCTCCATTGTGATACCCCTCTGCATGGCAACAATGTTATTTACAAGGCACCGTGAAGAAGAATGTCTTTTTCCATGATGAAGAAGATGGAAGAATGTATCCATACAAGTAATGATGGTGACATGGACTATCTTTGCATTATCTATAGCAGGCTTGGGCACACTTTGGCCTTCCAAGTATTTTGGACTTCAACTCCCATAATTCCTAACAGCTGGTAAGCTGTCTGGAATTTCTGGAACTCCAAAACACCTGGAGGGTGAAGTTTGCCCATGCCTGATCTTTAGTGCTCTCACAATGACTTGTCATAGTCTTTGACATGAAGCACAGCATCATCTTTATAAAGTTGTTTTTTTTCTTATTTGAAAGAAAAGGTCACTGTTGACATTTTGCTGCGGTGTATATGATTTTAAACGATGCTGACGTCTTTAATGCTAGATATGTTGCATTGATCAAAGCTTTTCAGTTTGCAATCAAACCGATCAGAATATCCTTGGATATAACTTCTTCCGACCAAAGAATAATGCTCTATAGTGCTCCTCCAGCAACAAAGTAGTGCACTTTGCTTTGACATCAAAATGAAACTCAGATTCTAAGTACATTTTGTCAAAATATCTTCAAGAGCTATTGTGAGCCTCTGGTTTGCTGCAGTTCTGTATTAGGGTCACTTTGTCCTATATTGTGATCTATCAGATTTATGAAAGAAATTGTAAATTTTGGCAAGTAAGCCAACAAAATTCTCAACTATCTGAATTTTCCAGCTTCATTATATCCGATTTTTGTTCCGATACAGTGAGAATCATGTTGTATCTGCCTGTCATGTAGGTCTTAAATATGAAGATTCTGATTATTTAAAAAATTCAGGCATACTTAAGAACCACAAACATGGTTGAGTGCATACAAATTTGAAGCCAGCTTTATAAGAACTTTTTGCTTAGATATTAGTTTACCTTTCTCCCAAATATACTATTGTTTTTCCCTTGTTTTATATAAATAGTGGATTTTGTAAAAAAAATCTTGCTGTAAACTAAACCCCACAAAATTCTTAGTGGGACTGAAGCTACATGGTGCCATTTCACCTGCAATTGGGGTCATTTGAGTGCGATATTCCTGCTTCTTGGCTTGGATTTGGACTGGATGGCCCAAAAGGTCTCTTCTAACTATGAACCTATGATTCTAATTTCCCATGTTACTTTTTTCCTGTTAGGAGCAACTTGAGAAACTGCAAGTCACTTCTGGTGTGAGAGAATTGGCCGTCTGCAAGGATGTTGCCCAGGGGTGCCCAGATGTTTGATGTTTTACCATTCTTCTTTTATGCCCCCACATGGGGAGGTGGAACTGACAGAGGGCACTCCCTGGTTTCGAATGGCTGACCTGTCAGTCTGCAGTCTTGCCCAGTACAAGGGTTTAACCCATGTTATGTGGTTTATTTTCACACATAGATTTCAACTCAAAGCAGTAAGAACAGTACTTCACCATAAAGAGTGAAGAGTGAAGAACAGTGGCTTCTCCATAAAGAGTGAAGCCACCAGAGAGATGAGTAGTTCCTTGTAAATACTTAGTAGAGGTCATTTCATAAAGAACCAAACCATGAAGAAAATGCCAATGGTCAAGAGCACCCTGATGAGATGTGGAAAGACAGCCTGGTTCACTGGACAGGTGTACCTGCTCCTAATCTCAAGCTCCATTCTGCTCCGACGCCACTTCTCTCAGCTTCGACCCTGACAGCCGCAGCACCACTGCCCTGCTTACCTCTCAAGTGACAGAAGGAATGAAGGACACATGATTCTGGTTTACACATCAGCTTCTAATTGGCACGAGTTTGAATTTGACTTGGATAACAAAGGGAATTCTATTTTTCATGTCTGTGTCCTTTAAGGAATAATAAGCATCAAGTTTTGCATTAGAATTTTGGTCCTCCTTAAACCACATGAGTTATTCTTCATTGTGACATTCCCCCCCCCCCAAAAAAAAATTTGGTATGTATTTTTGGTATATGTATGAAGGATTTGGTGGAATGCTTAAGAGGCTGGGATCTGAATTAAACTCTAGAGCTGCACTTTCCCTCCCTGATCTAGAATAATAAAATAATAGAATGGAAGAGACCACAAGGGTCATCCAGTCCAATCACCTGGCACCCTACTCTCTCTTGTTAGCTAATTTGTGTGCTGGATGGCGGTGAGTCTGGTTTTTGTTTGTTTGTTTAATCTTAATAAGAAAATTATGGGATAATATTTTCTTTCAGTTAGTCCTTCTCCCTTGTCATTCACTTTCCTGCAGAGTTATAGTTATAGTTAGAGTTATACCCTGAGGACAGCTGTGAAGTGCTTCTTCAGTATTACTCTTTCCCCCTGATGCTGAACAGCTGTCAGCAGTATGTAACTGCTAGCCTCCCACCCATTTCTGTGCCCTGAATGTTCACTAGTTTGTAAGATGTGTTGTTGTTGAAGCTTGAGTCATTTTTTTCTCTTCTGAATTTTAAACCTAAACACTTTCAAGCCTTCAATAAATGGAATTACCGTCTGCTTTAAAGCTGCAGAGAAGACACCTTAGCTCCCCCAAATGACTAGATTAGATATGCCAATGAAATTGTTATGGGATTTTGCACTGTGGCTCTGGCATAGTTGAGTGTAACATACAGAAAAATCTATTTCATAACATATTACAATCAGCATGTGAAATTAGCCAGCTGTCTGTGGCAAGGTGCAGTGAGTTGTATTCTCAACGAATTCTAGACTCTTCAAAGAAGATATGCAATAACTCCAAAGTCTTTTCTTATCAGGAACCTTCCCTGCTTTGATAGGTCATGACTGTCCCTGTTAAGAGACTATCACTAGCAACCTCATCATACGACTAATTTTCAGTGTCATAAGACACTTTCTCCTTAGTTGACCCATGGAGCCCCACACCACCCATCTGACAATGCAGGCTCACTTCAAGCCATGCTCCATGTTTCAACTGGTGTGCAAACATCCAATAATCCTTGGCGCAGAACACAGGAGGCCTCCCATGTTCCATCAGGAATCACAGGACCAGTGCAGGGGGAAGCCACATGGTGACACGTCCCCAAATGTGATGGGGAAGTGTGGTGGAACATGGTGCTGGGCACTGGGATTGCCCTGCTGCCCCACTGCCCCGCTGATTTTCCACAGAGGCTGGCAATTTAATTGGGAGACCTATGTGATGAGGCCCATAGTCTCTATTTCGCCTTTTTGGGTGGAATGGTAGGGACACCCATAATCAACTTATCAAAATACTGATACAACGTATACTGATACATGAGCTGAAACATTCTAAATTAAAAGCAACCAAATCCATTGCTAGATTAAACATGGTGATGATTAAAAAGAAACTGACAAATTCTTATGATTGATGTATGAGCATATCCTGTTTTTAACATATTAAAAACTTGATTAGAGATACGATGTACAACAGAGTGGAGCAGCTCCCTTATGAAATCAGGTTGCAACGCCTTGGTCTTTTCAGCCTTGAAAGACGGCGTTTAAGAGGTGACTTGATCGAAGTGTATAAAATCATGCATGGGATAGAAAAGGTGAATAAAGAAAAAATATTTTCTCTGTCACACAACACTAGGACTAGGGGGCACTCCCTAAAGCTCCAAGGTAGGAAAGTTAGGACTAATAAAGGGAAAAATATTTCTTCACCCAGAGGGTCATTGGGTTATGGAACTCACTTCCAGAGGAGGTTGTGACAGGATTAGACAGATTCATGGATACCAAGGGAATCAGTAGTTACTGAAATGGACATCCAAGTGCCACCTCTGTGTTGATGGAGGCAGGCAGGATTTTCCCCGGGTACTGGTTGTGGGGGGTGAGGGTTTTGCCCTCCGTTCTGCTAGAGATCCCTGTGTACAACTAGTGGGCCACTGTGTGACACAGAATGCTGGACTAGATGGGCTGAGGCCCGATTCAGCATGGCTCTTCTTATGTTCTTATGTTCTAGAGTCTTTAGAAATATCTGAGTATTTTCTCTGTGTGTCTCTAGAATCAGGGGCAGTCCTACAGGTAGGCCAAGGAAGCGGCCGCATGGGGCGCCATCTTGGAAGGGGCACCATCTGGGATGTTCCTCAGGCGGATGTTCCGCGGCTGTCTGCTTTTGGGCCCTGGCCTTGTGCGCTCCGATGCCGCTTCAGGGCATGCGTGGAGGTTTTTGTGCAGGCGCAGTTGCTCCGGAGCTGAAGTTGAGCGCAGGAGCAACTGCGCATGCGTGAAAACCTCCACACATGCCCAGTAGCTCCTGTGCACAGAAGCCTGTAAGCAAAGCACTCCCTATCGGGCAGGCAGGGAGTGCTTCCCCTCTCCCTTTGTCTCCACCCCGCCGCCGAATACGGTGGCCCAATTGGGCAGGCAGAGGGTGGAGACAAAGGGGTATTGGCGACGTACTGCCCCTGACAGTTGCCACCAGAAGTATCCGTCAAGGAGAGACAGGCACAACTGCGCAGGCAAATAATAATATATAATACTGTATTTTATTTTACTTTATTTTGGGTTATTTGAGTTTTATAGGAGTAATGAAAATATTTAGTAGAGGATAATTTTGTTTAAATAAATAATTTTATTTATTATTTTATAATAATAATATAATAGAATGTTATATTATATTATAATGTCAATATATTATAATATAATTATATTGTAATGTAGTATCATAATAATTATGATATAATATAGTATGAGTATGTCCAATTTACTGTGTGTGTCACAAACGCCGACTTAGAACTGCCCCTTTAACACACACACGGAGACGTAGCAAAGGCTAGCTACTTTATTGAGTATAAAAACAATCCAAAAGGTATATAGTCCAATAAATGCAAGTGTTCAAAGTATAAAGTCAATAGTCCAAAGTATTAGCAAATAGCTGAAGCGAGGCAAGGCTCCGCAAACCAATGCGGATCAGGAAACAGGACAAGGTTTCGCAATCCCATGCGAATCAGGAACCAGGGCAAGGCACCGCAAATCACTGCGGCTCAGGAAACAAGGCAAAGGCAAGGCAAGACTTGATGACCACTGTTAACTTGTGGTCCCACTCCGCTTCGCGCCTATTCAGTATAGACGTGGCCGGAGAACTGAGGATCAGTTCCCACGGGCCGTACTTAATCCCTCGGCTGGGACCCCCGACGATCTAGGGCCCGGCGCCTCCAGTCTCTACTTTCCGAACGGTGACGGTCTAGGGACAGATGCCAGCTCCTCCTGCCCTCCTCTATGTCCCTGCGCCTGTTATGAGAACGGCCCCGCTCTTCCAGCCTAGTATCGCTATCTTCCTGAGAAGAAGCCTCCCCCGAAGTTTCCCATCCGCTAGCCTCCATCTGCTGCTCGGCCAGCTCCTGGGAACCTCGGCCATTTGGAATTCATAACTATCTCCGCTATCTGCTTCACTGCCTCCCATCTCCACCTGGTCCGCTCCTTCCCCGGGAGAATGCTCCCATTCGAAATCCCAGGCTAAACTCTCTGGCGGTGGACTGGGCAAAGGCACGGCTGACCAATCTTGCTCTGGGCCTTCCAACTCATCCTCCGAGTCCCTTTCAGCCAGTGCGGGTCCCAATGCCAACGGGACCCCCGGTGCATTACCCCTCCCCCGTGGCCCGGGCGGACCCATGGGTGCTACACTATCCCCCCCCCTCAGGGCCCCCCCTGGGCCGCCCCCGGGGCTTGGGCTTGTCAGGGTAGTTGCGGTGGAAGCGAGCCACCAACTCCGGGGCGTGAACATCTCGAGCCTTGACCCAAGCACGTTCTTCCGGGCCAAACCCCTTCCAGTCAATGAAGTACTCCAACTTCCTGTAGCGGAGGCGGGCATCCAAGATGTCCTGCACCTCGACCTCCTCCCCGCCCTCCCGCATCACAGGGGGAGGAGGCGGCTGCGTCACGTCAGGCCGCACCCCTTCGCTGGCGGGCGAGCAAACGAACGATGAAACACCGGGTGGAGTTTCATGTCCGCTGGGAGTTGTAGTTTGAAGGAAACAGGCCCCACCTTCTCCAAAACCTTGTAGGGACCCAAAAATCTCGCGTCCAGCTTGCGGGTGGGTCGCTGCGTGGGCAAATTCTTGGTGGACAGCCAAACTTTATTCCGATCTATCCTGTCAGGGCCCTCCTGGCGCCGCCGATCAGCCATCCGCTTGTAGTCAGCTTTCGCCTGGTCCAATTGAGTACGTAGCAAGTCTTGGAGTGCAGTGAGCTCTCGAAGCCAATCCTTAGCCTCGGAACCATCCACGGACGGGTCCACCGGCGGGTAGAACCGAGGGTGGTGTCCGTAGTTGGCAAAGAAAGGAGTCTCTTTGATGGATTCCTGCGTCGCATTGTTGTAAGCAAACTCTGCCAAGGACAACAGGGACGCCCAATTGTTTTGCTGATAGTTGACATAGCAGCGCAGATACTGCTCCAAGGTGGCATTGACCCTTTCGGTCTGGCCATCGGTCTGCGGGTGATGAGCCGTGGACATCCGCACATCAATCCCCAGCAGCTTCTGGACGGCCTTCCAGAACTGGGAAGTGAATTGGGTGCCCCGATCAGTCACCAGGCTCTGTGGAAGTCCATGCAGCCGAAACACATGTTGCACAAACATATCAGCAGTCTCTTTGGCAGTAGGCACCCCCACACAGGGGATGAAGTGACCCATCTTGGTGAAACAGTCCACCACGACCAGTATCGTGGTGAAGCCCTTGGACTTGGGAAGGTCAGTGATGAAATCGGCCGAAATCATCTTCCAAGGGGCAGAGGGGGTCGGAAGCGGCTGGAGCAAACCAGCCGGCTTGCCCCCCTGATTCTTAGCCCGATGACACACAGGGCAGGATCCCACATAGTCCTCCACATCCCTTCGCACTTTAAGCCACCAAAAGTCCCGTAGGACCAGTTGGAGAGTCTTGAAAAGCCCAAAATGGCCGGCGGCCCGGCTATCGTGGCACAGCTTGAGAATGTCCGCCCGCTCGGGCCCAGGGGAAACATAGACAGAGTCCCGGTGGTAAAGTACCCCATTCTTTACCTGAAAAGGAGCTGGAGGCCCCTTGGTCAGTTGCTCCTGCACCCACGGGTCGGTCCGCTGGCGAGCCTGGACCCGCACACTCAAGGGTCTCTTGTTGCCAGGGGCTGGCGGAGCCACCGGAGGGTTGACAGGAAGCGCCCGAGCAGCCGCAAAGTTCTCCGCTTTAAGCAACCGGGCCTCGGACGGCCCGTCGCCCTCACGAACATACTCCGGCTTTCGGGACAGCGCATCAGCTTGCTTGGTCTGCTTGGGGGTCACATAGTGAATGCGGAAATTGAATCGCTCAAAGAACAGGGACCATCTCTGTTGCCTCTGGTTCAATTTGCGCTGGGACTTCAGATGCTCCAAGTTCCGGTGGTCGGTGTGAACCTCCACCGGGAACTTGGCCCCTTCAAGCAGGTGTCTCCAGACCTCGAAAGCCACCTTGATGGCCAACAGTTCCTTCTCCCAAATGGTGTAGTTCTTTTCCGGAGCCGTCAGCTGCCGGGAATAGTAGGCACAGGGCAACAAGTCCGTCCCCTGCGGCTGTAGCAGGATCGCTCCCACCGCCACATCCGAAGCATCGGCCTGGACGATGAAAGGGGTGCGGGGGGTTGGGGTGCTGCAAAAGCGGCTGGGTGGTGAACAGCTGCTTCAATTTGCGAAACCCCACATCGGCCGCCGGAGTCCACCGGAACGGCACCTTTCCCCGCAAACACTGGGTGATCGGATCAGCCCACTTGGCAAAGTCAGGAATGAACTTTCTGTAGTAGTTGGCAAAGCCCAGGAATCTTTGAATGTCTTTTTTGCTAGCAGGGGGTGCCCAGTCAACCACGGCTTGGACCTTGGTGTCATCCATGGCAATGCCCGTAGGTGAGATACGGTAACCCAGAAAGTCCACCTCACGCAAGTCGAAAGCACATTTCTCCAGCTTAGCATAGAGCCCGTGGGCCCGCAGCCTCTGGAGCACCTCCTTGACATGGCGATCATGGGTCGCCTGATCCGGAGAAAAAATCAGCAGGTCATCTAGGTAGACCGCCAGGTAGCGGTCCAACAGGTCTCGGAAAATGTCATTCATGAAATGTTGGAAACAGGCAGGGGCGTTGCACAAACCGAATCCCATCACCAGGTATTCAAAACTGCCCCACTTGGTCTGGAAGGCCGTCTTCCATTCGTCACCCTGGCGAATCCGGACAAGGTTGTACGCCCCCCTCAGGTCCAGTTTAGTGAACACTTTAGCTCCCCGCATCCGCTCCAAGAGCTCGGGGATCAAGGGCAGGGGATAGCGATTCCGGATCGTGATCTTGTTGAGTTCCCTGTAGTCATTGCACAGCCGCAACTCCCCCGATTTCTTCTTGACGAAAAAGAATCGGAGCCCCAGCCGGGATTGGGAGGGCCGAATGAACCCCTTCCGCAGGTTCTCATCCAGGAAATCTCGGAGAGCCTGTTGCTCTGGTTCCGAGAGAGGGTAGAGTCTCCCCGCGGAATCGGGGCCCCGGTTGCAGTTCAATGGCACAGTCCTAGGGCCGGTGCGGAGGCACGCGGGCCGCCTCCTTTTCACTGAAGACATCCCAAAATCCGGCATACTTCTTGGGCAGGGTGGCCACATTCTCCACTTCTTGGGCCAGGCACGCCCGGGCCGTCATGCAGTGGCCCTGGCAATGGTCCGAGGAAAAAATTAGCTGCCTCTTAGCCCAGGAGATCTGGGGGTCGTGGAGCGCGAGCCACACAATGCCCAGGACAATGGGGAAATCCGGGAGCTTGGTCACAAGGAAAGAAATGTCCTCTTTATGGGAGCTAGTCCACATCCTGGTAGGAGCCGTATACTGAGTTACAGCCCCTGTTTTCAGGACTCTCCCATCAATGGTTTGGACGCCCTTGGGCTCTTGGAGATCAAGAAAATTTAATCCGGCAGACTTGGCATAGTCCGCATCGATGAAGTTGTTGGTGGCCCCGGAGTCTATCATGGCGTGGACCATCATCGGCCCCTTCTCGGGCGAGCACAAACTGACCATTACAAGGAACAATTGTCCAGTCTTGGGTTCAGGGGGTGTCACAAACGCCGACTTAGAACTGCCCCTTTAACACACACACGGAGACGTAGCAAAGGCTAACTACTTTATTGAGTATAAAAACAATCCAAAAGGTATATAGTCCAATAAATGCAAGTGTTCAAAGTATAAAGTCAATAGTCCAAAGTATTAGCAAATAGCTGAAGCGAGGCAAGGCTCCGCAAACCAATGCGGATCAGGAAACAGGACAAGGTTTCGCAATCCCATGCGAATCAGGAACCAGGGCAAGGCACCGCAAATCACTGCGGCTCAGGAAACAAGGCAAAGGCTAGGCAAGACTTGATGACCACTATTAACTTGTGGTCCCACTCCGCTTCGCGCCTATTCAGTATAGACGTGGCCGGAGAACTGAGGATCAGTTCCCACGGGGCCGTACTTAATCCCTCGGCCGGGACCCCCGACGATCTAGGGCCCGGCGCCTCCAGTCTCTACTTTCCAAACGGTGACGGTCTAGGGACAGATGCCAGCTCCTCCTGCCCTCCTCTATGTCCCTGCGCCTGTTATGAGAACGGCCCCGCTCTTCCAGCCTAGTATCGCTATCTTCCTGAGAAGAAGCCTCCCCCGAAGTTTCCCATCCGCTAGCCTCCATCTGCTGCTCGGCCAGCTCCTGGGAACCTCGGCCATTTGGGAATTCATAACTATCTCCGCTATCTGCTTCACTGCCTCCCATCTCCACCTGGTCCGCTCCTTCCCCGGGAGAATGCTCCCATTCGAAATCCCAGGTTAAACTCTCTGGCGGTGGACTGGGCAAAGGCACGGCTGACCAATCTTGCTCTGGGCCTTCCAACTCATCCTCCGAGTCCCTTTCAGCCAGTGCGGGTCCCAATGCCAACGGGACCCCCGGTGCATTACCCCTCCCCCGTGGCCCGAGCGGACCCATGGGTGCTACAGTGTGCTGGGAATATCATTTCTATTGATCCAGAATTGTGTATTTATAGTTTCTGTTCATCCATAAATTCTTCTTCCTTCGTAGCTATCCTAGACAATCCTCAGCAAAAAGAACCAAGGAATGGGGTTAAAACTGATTTAAATCTTTAATGACTTCCATGCTAAATTTTAGCAACCTGGTTAAAAAAAGAATAATGGAGAATTGCATAAAAAGAGGAATTTTATCAGAAGAATTTAACAAAACCATGACTGCTGTTTTGCAATCCTATCTGGAATACAAGATACCTTTTTTAGGGATATACCTTTAATATAATGTGAGGACAGGTTTTTTTTTCTAATACCTCACATTTGTCAATTGGTTGCTTTTGAAATAGCATGACTCTGCACAGATAATGGAATTTTGCTTTTCAGCAACAGTTGCTGTAAATTATTGTCATGATACAACTAGTTGATCTCCACTTAAAATGCAAGCTATTAATTTCACTCTTTATCATTCAGAGTACCTTAGCTTTGGAGTTTTGAAATATAATCATTCAATTGTCAACTGTTTTCAACTCAAGGCTGGCATTTGCCCCCTCCAGGTGGAAAAGTCCCCCTTTGTCAACAAAAGGAAAAGAAGGGTGGAGGAGATCTTCTCTGGCTCTTAAATCTTTTGGTACAATTTTAACAGAGATAAGTGAGAAGAAGGAAACTTATTTAAGTTATTAAAATTTTGATACTGCTGATAGAAGAAAATTTTATTCTAGAGTTTGTTCAGCCATGTAGCTAAGGGAATACACTTTAGACAAGCATCAGGCCCTCTGTTCTATCTGTGACTGCTACTTATTTTAGGACTTACAGATCACTTAAGATAAAAAATAGTGGTTCACATGAATTATCCTCCATAGTCTTTTATTACTAAAACATGTTACTGCCAGTTTTGGAACCCCAAAGCCACCTTTTATCTGTGAATTGATTCTCCCTTATAACAAGAGATGGTGAAGGAGAACTTTTATTCCAGGACATGCCCCCAAAGTTCCATAACCTCCAATTTTTGACATTACAGGATACATGGGGAACATTTTGCTCCCCGTTTTCTAGTTTGGGGGTTGGGGGGGTCAATATAGATAAGCCAGTCTAACGCTGGTTCTTGTGGCAAAATTTTGATCACTGAATTAAAGAATCACTGTAGCACTTCTTAAGTTTGGAGATTTTATAAAAAATATTACGACCTTAAAATTTCATTGCTTGTTAAGCCATTAACTAGAAACCCAACAGCTGTGATTTACTCAACAAGGTTGAAAATCTGTTGAATTCTATTGTCAAATATAATCAAATGATTACTGGAGCTACAACAAAGTAAAAAGTATCTAAACATGACTCACCCCTTTCCTTCAAAGAAACCATGTTTTTCTGTCAAATTCTGATGAAAATTATTGATGTATTTTATTTATACTTCTCAAAGAAAGAATTTTTCCACTGGTTTGGTTAAGATCTAAGCAAAGGCACACATGATTGGTAAAGTTTGAACATCCCTTATCCTAAATTCTGAAATCCAAAACAAACCAAAATCCAGAATTGTTCACATGGATGTGAGATAGTGACAACTTAGCTTACTGCTGATTCAACATACACAAATGTTGTTTCAGCACAAATTTTTTTAAATGACCAGGCTTTGTGTACAAGGTGCATGTGAAACACAAATTAATTTCATGTTTAGAGTTGGGTCCCATTTCCAAGATATTTCATGATGTATGTGAAAAAAATCCAAAAAGGCAAGAAAAGTTCAGAAGACTTAGTCTTCAGAAGCCAATTGGAATAGTCTGCAAAAATAGACTACAAGAAAATTATATCCCTGTGTGATTTTGGATAGAACATTAGAGTTTTTGAAATGGCCAAATTAATTAAATTAAATTTGGCTTTAAATTAAAACACATAAAAGTGCCAAGAAGTGTGGGAACCCAAGAATTGTTGATGAAAAATGTTACCATTATTCTATGTGTATTTTGTACTAGGCACCTATCCTATATCTAAGGGATCTTGCATAATTGATAAGTTAGTAACACTTACATTGGGGTGGATTATACAAAAATTTGGATTGATCATATAGAATTGCATAAGATTTGTGTAGTGCAAAGAGAAAGGATATATGATAAGGAAATGGCCAGATGAAATAAATAACATTTGGATTTAAATTATTTAAATTTTAAAAATACATAAAAGTGTTAAGAAGATTGTGTGAGTAATGTACCTACCCAAAATCTAAGAAATTTTGTATAATTGATAAGTTAGTACCAGCTAATAAGTTTGGGATGGATTATACAAAAATGGATTTGTTATAAAGAATTACGTAAGTTTTGTGTAATGCAAAAAGAGAGAAAGCATGATATAATAATATATAGTACATTTTTGTATATAATACTAACAGTTTTAAATGAAATATGTAGAATTTTCTCTTTCGATAATAATTAATAATCAGAGAAAAGATAATCAGAGAAAAGAAACAATCGGTCAAGAACAATCAAGAACAATTTCAATAAAGAAGAGCTGGAAGATAAAATAATAAAAATATGAGATAAAAAGGAACAAAAAGATACCACTATTAGATTAAAAATAAATTTGATATAGAGGAAATATAGAATCTCCAAAAAATGTTGTAATGTGTGTTAATGGAATAGAGATGAAGATTTAGTTCTAGCAATGATAGTTTTGCATGAGAATTCTTCCATCCCACTTTTGTTTTCTCTTTGTGACATATTAGATATTTGTAAAGGGTTAATCAATTAATAATAACTCTACTATCACCATACTATCCCCCTTTCCTTTTTTTCCTTTCACCCCATAAAATAAAATTCTTTTATTTTTATGTAGAAATTAACAAATTTTACCCCAAAAAATCATCCAAATTAATAATTTAAAAAACCGACATCTCAATCACTTCTGGTCTCAAGAATTTGGATAAGCAGGACTGGACAAAGGTAAAAAATTATAGTAAGCCTACCTTTTTTTGGCGCCCCCTGGGTCTTCAGTGACCACATTGATGATGGCGCACAGCTAATTCCGCACATGCGCTATTGGGACCGAGTGCTTCTGGTGGAGGGAGAAGCGAAACGCACTCCCAAGAGGATGAAAAAGACGGGGAAACATTTTGTAGCCGGGGCGGAGCCTCCTGCCTCCGGCTGCAAAATGTTCCCTGGCTTGTCCTTTTCGGCCTCCACCAGAAGCGCTGTCCCAATAGCGCATTCGTGAAAGTTTTGCACATGTGCTATTAAAACAGAGCACTCCTAAGAGGATGAAAAGGACATGCCACAGAACATTTTGCAGCTGGGGGCGGAGCCTCCCACCCACGTGCCGCCTGCCTGAAGCAATGGTGCAGCATGATGCGCCAAACCTGTCAGCCATGGCCGGATGCGCCTTTGCCCATGTGGCGCCCTGAGGCAGCCACTTACTTTGCCTCCACTATAAGATCTGCCCCTATGGATAAGGGATATTTAACCTGTACCAATGATCAAAAACACAGAAGACTTTCTATTACAGTAAAGCAAGCTTCAATATGGGACCATTTGTCTGTGAGGAAAGTTCTTCTATCACATTAAATGAGATGAATAAATAAATAATTCACTGTGCTGTCCAAGGCTTTCCCAGCCAGAATCACTTTAGTATTGTGTGGTTTCTGGGCTGTATGGCCATGTTTGAGCAAAACAGAAACAGACATGGGACAACATACAAGTGGATTCATTGAACAATCTATATAAATAAAAATGTAATGTTTGTTTGTGGGGTTAACATAACTCAAAAACACTGGACGAATTGACACCAAATTCAGACACAATACACTATACACAATACACTATCACTCACAAAAGCACTGAAAAATACAGCAGAAGAGACTTAAAAAGACAAAAAACCAAAAATACATTACAACGCATGCGCAAAACCACATATATACACAAACACACATATATACACATATACACAAAAATGAATATATACATACATAAAACATATACCTGTATACAGAGACTGGGCCACAGCAACGCATTTCAGGGGGTGAAAAAGTTTAAAGTAATGAAAAATATGCAACAAATGTTTGTTAGCTTTGGTATTTTCAATTTCACCTGAATTTATGGAGTTTTGACATTATACATCATTTCAGACCATGAAAAATCACCTTAAAGCAAATTTGATTGTAAACTGGCTTTATGGAGTTTGAGTCAACATGAAATCACCTTAAAGCTGATTGTCACTGTATATTAACTCAATTTGAGTAGTTGAAATTTCAGAAAAGGGAGAGTTCTAAATAAACAGTAGATGCTTTATTTTATTTTTTGAACTAGTTGTTTTTGAAGTTTATTTACTCATAGGGAATGAAATTATGCTTTGAAAAACTATACCCTTCTTAAGCCTCTATCAATGACGGAGAGTTTAAATTAAATTAGCAGCTAATGAAGCTTATTATAGATAAAATATGTTTGAAGAAATGCTTCTTCTGAGGGTCTTCCCAGCCAATATGAAGTTTCTGACTTTTTTTCTAGGTCATTTTTTAAATCATGGGAGTGACAACAATGGATTCAAATCAAGACAGTAGAAGTCCAGCCTTGACTTCTAGATTATTATGTATTTGATATGCTATGTGGGTATAAAAATGGGACAGAGAAAAAACAAGGAAAATGGATTTAGTGATTTGCTAGACTTGTTTGCCCTTTTAATATAAAATGTTAATGTGGATTCATGATAGTGGATTTTATCGATGGGTTGATTCATTACTGTTTTTCTATGCAGTGTCACACGATTGCTGGCATCCTGGTACTAAAATGCATAAATCCATCTTACCTATATGTGTTCCTTTTTTGTGTCTGCAGAGGTTGGACATTCATTCTCTTTTATACTCCACAATCACTACTACTGTGGCCATTCTGTAGCTGATGGAAAACAAAGGATATTGGAATAACATAGTGAGACACAGAATGAGACCTCTGCTGAAACCTCTGGAAAAACCTGACAAATCATGTCATCAATTTCCATCTGGCTTGAGGACATATGTCATCAATTTCCATCTGGTTTGAGGACATATCCAGCTCGTTTTCTGATTTCACTGCTCTTCAACAATTGCTGAATGCCTGGAAAAGGGTGGTGTCTACAGTGGCTAAGGCCCCTTCCACATAGCTGTATGAAATCTACATTGAATTGGATTATATGACAGTGTGGACTCAGATAACCCAGTTCAAAGCAAATATGGTGGATTACCTGCCTTCATATTCTAGGTCAGGGGTGCTCACACTTTTTCAGCATGCGAGCTACTTATAAAAAGTCAAAATGATCTACCCACCCACTACAAAAATGTGAAACATATCTGCTTTGAACTGGGTTTTCTAAGTCCACACTGCCATATAATCTGATTCAAAGCAGATAACATGTGAAAGACTGAAATACTCACAGGAAAGATTCACAACTGAGTGATCAGTAGAAAAAGGAAAGGAATTTTGTTGGAATAGAAATACTTGATAGAAGCATTTACTTATCACTTTCTTACAATCACTGCATAGTAAAATAAAAAGGACATTGCTTTGGAAGTTTACGGTTACACGGTTAAAACAAAATGCAGTGTGCCCAATTCATATATTTTTAAAATGTGAATGGCTAAAAGCTGCACATATGAAAAATGCATACAGACATACCTTACTAGATGAGGAAAAATACATTTCAAATGCATATATATCAGACAACGATAAATACATTTCCCTATGAATAAAAATAATAATAACAGGAGAATGCAAATGGAAATCATGATGTTTTCCTTTTTGGCCACACACAAGCAGAGTAAAACATCATGGAGGGGAAAGGAGCCAACTGAATGCACATTGGCATATGATAGCATTAGATTAAAAAAATCAGTGTCCCTGCAGATGTTGTTCAACTCCAACTATCTTCCCCCCCTGACGGTCAATGGTAGTTCAATAATGTGTGAACATTAGTGAACCAATCATAGCCACAATTCATTTTTTCAGCTCTCATTATGCTTGAATTGGTATATCTTTGTATAATACAGAATATTCATTTAGATTATTTTGCGGTATTTTCTTTGCACAAGCGTCAATCAAAACATTACTTTCCAGCTAGATGTAATTTTATAGTATTATGGAGAATATTGTCTTCTATTCATCTATGCTAATGAATAGCAGTATTTGCTTTCTCTCTTTTTTGAACATTTCCAAATAGCTTTAGACCTTCACAGTACATATGAATTATTCTTCTGATGTATATCAGTTTGTTTCACTAACATCATATGCAAATTACTTTGGGGTTTCACATTCTACTGAGCTTAATGCAACTCAAAGCTGCCCAGTTGGTTCAAATAATTGAGTGCATTACTAACTATAGTATCTTCCTGGAGCTTGGAAAAGCAACAGAGTGATGCTTTGCCAGTAATCCTCACTGTGTCAAGGGATTCCACAGCTGAAGAGGATTAGACATCCATTGGGAATATAGCAACAACTATGAAAATACAAAACAAGACACACATTAAAACTACATATAAGGGAAAATGCAAAAAGAAAAGCTTTAAACTACCACGTGGAAACAAACTACAAGAAAAATAACCAAGGCCACACACAACTAAAATAAAATTTAAAAAATAGAAAAACACAATTAACCTAATTCCCCAGGTAATGTTTATAATTATCAACCTAACACACTTCCTCTAAGCTAACATCTTGTTTGCCTTTCTGCATCAAATGTAACTGACAATTCTCAAAACCACTTTAGTCCTCTTTCGTTTTGAAGCAATACATCTGTTAGAATGTCCCTAAAGTCTAATAATACTAATCTCTGAAAAGTATTTCTAGTAAAGGGAAGTTTTCTTTGTTGACTTAAGTGTGCCCTGCATTAATTTAGTTCCCGTTAAAAGTTACATTGTTTAAACTTGAGACCAGTTCAGATTGTGTTCTGGAACCTCAGTGCCCCACTCCATAGTGTTGCCCCTCTTCCCGAGCTTCTCTTAGCAAAGAAGAACCATGACAAGGTGACTGGCACACATGGAAAATCTTGTTACTGTGCTTAGGTGCATCACTTTTTATTGCTGACTCTGAGAACATTAAAAAGTATAATAAAACCAAGAAGAAAATAAAAGAATTACATCACCCCACACTGGCATAGCCATATTGTTGGTAGTTAACATTTCAGACTTTTGCATATAGAAGATGATCAAGGGAAAGCCATGTGGAAAGGAAAGACAGCCTACCTTCCCTTACATACCAAAAAGGTTGTGACATCTGCCTTCATTCCTGTACCACTGAATTTGACCCCCTTTTTTCATGTAGCTATGTTCCATGCATTTGGAGGGGGGTTTGAGAGTGGATAGAATACCAGCAATCAGCTGTCTATAGAACCTACATCCATCCTTTGACTAAATTAGCTCACTGGTGCTTTGTTGTTCACAGGTGCTAGGACATGGCCTTTGATGTGCAGCCACAGTATGATATTTTGGATGGCCAAAAGTCAAGAACAGCCACTAGAGATTACAATTGATTATGGTAGATGTGGTCCATTTACAATGGTAGGGATAATGGAAATTGCAGTGACAATGTTTTATGCTAACTTTTTCAGAAACACCAGGACACTTATTGTCCTATTTATTCCAGCTGCAAGAAAACAATTTTGGATCACTAGAAGGGATGACCTGGGTTATACAAGTTATGGTATACACAGTATGCGGTTCATATTTATGGACTTATCAGCATACATTCTTCATTATGTTTTCACATGTTTTTAGACTGAGACTTGCCATTGAAGCTAAGTTCCAAGACTATGGTTCCACAAACCTAGTCCAATCAAACCTGTGATGCATTTCACCACTTTCTATATTATTATTATTATTATTATTATTCCACTTAATGTCTCCTGTAGGAGACTCAAAGCATCATTGTACAATTTAAAATATACAAATATACCAAAAAAATTAAAAACAGGACTGGATATCAACAGTATTTGAAAATTCCCAGTTAAAAACCATTAAAACATATTCAAAGTTAAAAAGTACAGCGCTACCTGACTTGATCTTCAAAACCTTCATCTTTCCAAACAGTCTTCATAGGCAGCCCTATGTAGAGTGCTTTATAGTAATCCAGATGGGATGTAACTAAACGCATGCACCACCAAGGCCAGATCTGGCTACTCAAAGAACAGGCACAGTTGACACACAAGTTTTAATTTGTGTAAAGTCCCTCCTGGCCACTGACAACACCTGGGCCTCCAGGTTCAGTATCAAGTCCAGGAGGACCGCCAAACTGCAGACTTGTGTCATCAGGGGGAGTGTGGCCCCATCCAGGACAGGCTGGATCCTTATTCCCTGGTCTGCCTTCTGACTGACCAGGAGCACCCATCTCTTGTCTGGATTTTCAATTTGCTTGCCCTCATCCACTTCATTACTGATGACAGGCACTAGTTTAGGGTAAGCTTCCTTGTCATTAGGTGGAAAGGAGTAGTCGAGTTGGTGTCATCTGTATATAATCAGTAGGCTTGGTTTAGAACCCAAAAATCACGATTCGAAAATCAAATGGGGGGGATTTTTCTTTTGATTAGTAATAGAAAGACTTACAAAAAAATTTCCCAAAAGTTCTAAAATGTAACGTAATTACTAATGAAATTCTTAATTAGTTCTAAAGTAGGCAAAGTGGCACCTTCTCCCCCCTTGTGCTTTTCCTTCTAGCAGCTGCCTCTCTCCCTACACTCCATGTGTAACCAAAAGTAGCCAGCTTTCTATAGCCACTGTTCTGCTGTGGACTTCTGAACCAACTGGCCCAACTAAACAAGCCAAAGGCAAACATTCATAACAAATCAGTGCACAAGTCTAACATGTACTTTAGTTAAAAAAAAACCCACTGAAGACATAGTGGCAGTGGAGTGCATATCGGAAAGAAATGTAATGTGGGAGGACAGATTATTCAGGTAATCTGGACAGATTAGAAATATGCAGATGACAACCAAGTAACCACCTACAGTCCAAAGTAGAAGTGTGACTTTGTATGCATGATTTTGAGATTGATATTTCCATATAGTCAGATTCTTGGAATTGTCACTTTGTGCAACCAGGGGAATTATGGAAAACATTACTTACAAAGATGTAAGCAAGAATCTGGTAGAAGGTATGAATAACATTATTTCCAGCCAAACTCAAGAGTAAAATGAGTTTGTCTGTAGTCTTGATTATTTTATATGGCAATATTTCCTTAGATGTCATCCTCTACACACAATAGATGTGGAAAAGATGTGAGTTTGCCATTCAAAACCATCTGCTCCCCGCCTTTTTTGGTAAAGGATCTAAGGATTGTGTAATTGATGAGACCAGGAGTCAGGCTCAACTTGGTTTAATGTTCAAAGATGCAAAGTTATACAAATATATAGTTTTCTTTAAAAAAAGGAATGAGCACAGTCACACATCACATTTTAAAATTAGCATTTACAATTTTAATGAGTGACTTCTAGCTACTGTGCATCCCCTTCCTATTTGAGCAAAAGCTGTGGAGAAATAGGTGGCAGTAATTCAGTGAAACCCGAACAGTCATTTCAAAGGAACAGCTTTGGGGAAAGCTTCAAGGCTATGCTTTCCTCACTAGGGAAACAGATATAGCTTTATACTTTCTGTCTCCAGTGCGTTTCCCTTTCCAAATTATTATTATACTTTCAATAAAGACACAAAAAGTATGTAAACGAGATAAACCACTTTTTTTGATAAAGAGTTTTATTAGTTTAAAACAGAGACAATACAACAATGATTTGACAATACATTAACATGGCTGATGAGTTGGGAATGGGGAGGGGTGGGGGGTGGAGGGAATGGGGGAAGTGAAGGGATGTGGGGAAGAGTGGTCACGATGGGTTATACAAGGTCATTTAAAAGAAAACAAACATATTGGTTAATTTCACCCATTGGAGTATCTATATATATCAAATTATAGTTTGGAGTAATTTTCTATAACATACATTTTATATCCAAAATCCCTTTAAATTTATACTTTCTTTCTTATTAATATAATCTACAAAAGGTTTCCACACTTTCGAGAATTGAGCAGCTGGGGTTCCTCTCATTATCTGTGTCAGACGGTCCATTTCTGCTATTTCTAGTATTTTATACAATATCTCCTCTTCTTCTGGAACTTCTCTCCTCTTCCAATATCTGGCTGCCACTATTCTGGCCGCCGTATTTATATATCACAAAAGTTTCTCCATTTCTTTTTTCATTTGCTATGTTTCTGTAATGTCCAAAAGAAATATTTCTGGCTTTAATTCTATCTTAATCTGCATTATCTCAAATACAAGCTTTTGCAGTTTTCCCCAAAATTTAACCATTACCACACAGGTCCACCATTGATGGAAGAATGTTCTCCTGTCTTTTTGACATTTTAATAGCTCTTAGCCAGTTGGACTGGTGTGATATACCATCTGTAGGCTAGTTTCATCTGATTTTCTTTTAATGAGTAAGCATAATTCTGTTTCCACGTGCATTTCCATAGTCTCTCCCAGCTATCTTGGGGTATATTGTATCCTATATTGTCTTTCCACTTTTCCATGAATTCCTTTGCTGGCTGTTTTTCGTGTCTATTTATTAAAATCACTTTTTATAGTTTACTCACTTTTTTCCTCCGTACTTGTAGTAAGATTTTCTCTATCGGGGTTTGGTTTTCTTCCCATCCTATCTTTTTATCTTCATTATATCTCTTTGCTAATTGATGGTATTGGAACCAATTTAAATTGTATTTCCTGAGTTCTTCCTGCGTCTTCAGAAGATATATATTTTGTTCTTTCTTTTGTTCTTCTCTATTTTTGTAATTTGAAAAGCCTCTAGTGGGAGGACCATTTTGGGATCTTTTTACAAATTATATTTTTATACTTGTTCCATATTTTTAAGAGGGGTGCTTTTATTATATGGTTTTTAAAATTTTTGTCTAATTTGATTTTGTCGTATAGTAGATATCCGTGCCATCCATATTTGTTTTCCCATCCTTCTAAGTTTAGCAGTTTTTTATCCTTCAAGTTCATCCAATCTTTTAAATTGTTTAGGCAGTTGGCTTCGTAATATGCCATCAGATCGGGGAGGCCAAATCCACCATTCTTGGGGAGTTCAAAGAGGTATCTATGCTTTATTCTCGGTTTTCTTCCTGCCCAAATAAAGTCAGCTAAATCTGCTTGCCATCTTTTAAAAAGGGTTTGATTCTTTAGGATAGGTAATGTTTGGAGTAAGAAATTTATTTTAGGGAATATCTTCATTTTGATTACTGATACCTTACCTAGTAGTGATAGTTTTAAGTTTTTCCAATTTTTTAGATTTTCTTTTATTTCTTTCCAAATTTTTTCATAATTATTTTTAACTAATTGACAGTTTTTGGCGGTCAGATTTATTCCTAGATATCTTACTTTTTTAAATACTGGGATGCCGAATTTCTTTTCCATTTCCTCTGCTTCTTTTTTATCTATGTTTTTAACCAGAATTTGCAATTTATTTTTATTTAATTTAAATCCCGAAATTTCTCCAAATTTTTCAATTTTCTTGATCCAGGGGCCCATGTTTTTTGATGGATTTATAATCATGCAGGCTAGGTCGTCCGCGAATGCATAGATTTTATACTTTATGTTGTTTATAGTCAATCCTTTTACTTCTTCAATCCTATAGTCAATCCTTTTACTTCCTATGTCTTTTAATAATAGCTCTAATACAAAGTTGAATATCAATGGAGAAAGCGGACAGCCTTGTCTCGTTCCTTTCTGAATTTTAATTTTTCTTGATCTTTGTCCATTTACTATTATTTGTGCTTCCTGACATTTATAGATTGCTTTTATTGCTGTTTTAAAATTGTATCCTAGATCTAACTGGGTTAATAAGCACTCAATTGTCTTCCAGCTAATCTGATCAAATACCTTCTTGGCATCTAGGAACGCCAAGGCCGCTTTCGTGTTTATATTTTTGTCTAGATATTCAATTATATTTATGATATTGCGGATGTTATTTTTCATCTGCCTCCCTGGTAAGAACCCTGTTTGTGACTCTGAGATCCAATTATTTAGAAAAATTTTCAATCTTGTCGCTAACACATTGGAAAACAGTTTGTAATCTAAATTTAACAAGGAGATCGGCCTATAGTTCTGAACTTGTTCCGGATCTTTCCCTTCCTTATAGATAACTACTATTTCTGCCGATCTCCATGTTTCCGGTATTCTTTCTTTTCTGATAATATCATTCATCACTTTCTTCAGATATGGGGTTATCTCTTCCCTCAGGGTTTTATAGTATATTTGAGTTAGCCCATCTGGTCCTGGGGCTTTTCCTGGTTTTAAATTATTTATCGCAGCCCTTATCTCTTCTTCTGAGATGTCTGTATTAAGTACTTCTCTTTCCTTTTCTGTTATATGTGGGAGGTTAAATTTATCTAGGTATTCATAAATTTTCTCTCTATCTATGTTGTCTTTGCTATATAATTTCTGATAGTAATCCGCAAACTCATTAAGTATTTCTTCATCTTTTGTTAAAGATTTACCCTCCACCGTTATTTTGGCTATGGCTTTTTTCTGATTTTTCTTTTTAAATTGATAAGATAACCACTTTCCCGCCTTATTTGCATTCTCAAAATTTTTTTGCTTTACGAATTTTAATTTCTTTTCCACTTCCTCTGTGGTTAACATTTTTATTTGACAAGATATCATCTTTATTTTGTGTTCTGCTTCTTTGTCTTTTGTATTAAATTTGAGTCTTTTTTCTGCTATTTTTAATTCTTTTTGTAACTCTTCTAATTCCATTTTTTTGCTTC